>JAOEHY010034414.1:32693-106794 GCA_025447955.1 Psilopsiagon aurifrons
GGGATGCTGGGGAGGGACTCTTCATTAGGGACTGTAGTGATAGGACAAGGGGTAATGGGTTCAAACTTAAACAGGGGGAGTTTAGATTGGATATGAGGAAGAAGTTCTTTATTGTAAGGCTGGTGAGGCACTGGAATGGGTTGCCCCCAGGGAAGTTGTGAATGCTCCATCCCTGTCGGTGTTCAAGTCCAGGCTGGACATAGCCTTGGGTGGCATGGTTTAGTGGAAGGTGTCCCTGCCCATGGCAGGGGGTTGGAACTGGATGATCTTGAGGTCCTTTCCAACCCTAACTGTTCTATGATTCTAAAGCCACTCACCCATAAAGGCTTTGGGGAAACAAGAGCCACTTTTTCCAGTGCTGCTAGCTAGGATGAACCTCCTGGGTTTTGTCCTAGCAGGCACACTGCAAGCCTGCCCTTCCTGCAGCACCTGAATTTATGCCAAAAGCTGCACTGTGCAACTGTAGCATGCAACAAACCTCTTGGATGAATAATAACCCATCCAGGCCCAGATAGAGCCATTATGATATATTAAGTCAATACAGCATAGAGTCCTTCGCATTTCTGTCCTGATCTGGAGACCTTAATTGCATTCATAATAGCTCCAGGGGACCTTCAGACTAAACACAATTTCAATGAACTATTAGAGCTCTTTCTTGGAAAGGACCATTAAGATTGCAGAGCAAGTGCTCAGGACTGAGATGCCATTTGTACAAACTGTGTCATCACAACAGTTTGGGGACTTGTGCAGTCTCTGTAGCAAAAATAGTATGTGAGGCAATACTTGTATTGCAATATAGCAAACAGCTCTTCTGAAATCCTTCCAGACCTTCTTGTTTCTGTGCAGTATTTGAGTTAAGACTCAAATGTAATGGTACATGGACTAGCTCTGCTGCAAGAGCCTTTGTCAAACTGAGATGGTTTTAAAGGAATGGAGCTTAGTAATCAGACCTGTTCTATGACTGAGGTATTCATAACCATTTACTCCATCTCCACAGAACTACAAAAAATAGCTACCACCCCTCTGGGATTCAATATTCAAACACAAATAACTCATATGTGATGATATTTTTTTAGCTGTATCAGAAAGCACTGGCACCACTTAATCTTTTGTTGATTGAAGTTAGGGTTTGGCTTTTAAAACAAAAGCATGATAAAGTCCTTCAATTACAGCAGCACAAACAGTGGCAAAGTGCTCGCAAAGCAGCTTTGCTTACTGACTACACCAGGTTGGGCTTGCTGCTATGCACCTCATTTAGGGACAAGAGGAAACAGAAGCACTGAAGTACTGGGGAAAACTGTATCTGCATCATCACCCTTATTTTTATGAATACAGATTTATATAATGTTTATAAACTTATGTGGCTAATTTTCATGTAGTGCTTGAGACAGACACCGGACCACCCTTGAAGAGACATGAAGGAGGTGACTATGGAAGGGCTGAATGACAGCAGGTGATTTCGCACAAGATACTGAAGGTGATGTTTCTTGCATAACAAACTGCTTTTGAGAAACTGAGATGAAGCTCTGCAATTGGTCTTGAGGCTTTAAATGAAACAAGGTTGGAATCACCCTGTGTTAGCTTTGCCATGCTAAACATGTTTCATATTATATCTCTGCATACACTTTTAATTAATTCTTGTCATTTTCACAGGCAACATGACCTTGAACAGGAGACGTGCTGTAAGACCATGGTAGCGACAATATAAATAATATAAAAGCAATCCCAGATACAGACAAGTTAGTATTTACTTCCATCTAAAACTTACCTGGCTGTCCCTTAATACTTCACAGGTCATGAAGAGGCATAGAAGTTGTCACTTTTCTGTACTTGGAGCAATGTAGAACAGGGTGCATAACTTTGTGAAGTGCAGAAGAATCTGGGTTCAGGTAATGCTGTTCTCATCCCTGCTGTAGTGCTGCAACGTAATAAACAGTTCAAAGATGGCAAAATCTGTAGTGAGATTAAAGGCTGGGAACCATACATATACCTTGTAAAAAAAGTGGAAAGCCAAATAAAGCTGCTTCCTATCAAGGGAAGGATCTGGTAGCTTTACAGTCCTGTTTTCTAGACAATTTTAGGTCACATGAACAATTTAATAACTTCTTCTGGATCTAATATAAAACCCTGGAGTTCATGTAAGCAGCCTCACTGTTTCTGAAGGAGCAGATTTCCCAGACGCTGGAGGGCTGGATATTCCAGACTGGACACCCACCATTAGAGCCTGCTATTTAAAAAATCAGACACCAAGAATTTCTGATCTTGCTCAATACCCAACAGACTCCTTTGTTTGAATCCTTAATCCCACCATTAGGCACAAAGGTCTGTTAAAATAATGTGGGTTTGGATGTTCTGCCTTTTGCCTGTTTTAAATTATCTTTCTAAACCCTACAAAAAGTTACTGTCAGAGAGCAACCTGATTTACACCAGCCTGGATATACTGTCTACTCCTCTGCAGGTACCACCCTCATAGGTATATTCTGTGCTATCTGATTTCCAATTTGGTCATATATGTTTCCTTAGCAATCTCTTTAACACACAGATGAAGAATCAAGACTATGGTCTCCTCTGAGCTCTCAGTATCTGATGTTGTGCTGACTTATTTTGGAAGCAGCAATGCTCTTTGGAGGGCAAAAACACAGGTAGAGGGTGAGGCAAGCTCAACAACACCAGTCTGCACAGGCACGGTGGAATTGAGATATGGTTTGCTATTACTTCATCCACAGATATTCTCTTTGCTCGGCAAGACTAGTGAGTAGTATGTAGATACAAATATAATTTGCTGATTTGGATACTTACAGTCCAGGTACAGATGTTTTTCTATGTTTCGTCTAAATAAAGTGAATCTAAGGAAAGAAAGAAAGGCAGGAATAGTCAGTGGCAATGGGAAGCCGAGTTTACCACAATGACATTATTGCCCCAGCCATGGCTGGAACAGAAGCAAGTTCACTTGTGCAGCCTCCTACCACATCCTCAGGTCACCACCTCTTCATTCTTCCACCCTTCAGTATGCGCTACCAATGCATGTAAGATAAACAGCTTAGCAAATGACCATGACTGATCCACTGCATTTAGGGACAAGAGGGGTTAGGAGATCGCAGTGACACTTGGCACAATGATCTGTGTCTGCATATCAATGGCTGGTGCCATATGGGCCTCTCAATTGTGGAGCTTCCCCCTTCTTGTCTTTTAGTAAATTCACAGTTCAGAAGTCCAGCTTTCTTCCACCCAAAGTTCTTCACATACTACAGCCCATCACTGCTGCCAGATGCCAGGCAAAAATAATTCTTTTTCATAGAAGCTAATCTCTTTATAACAGCATTTATATATAAATTAATGATAGATCAAAATATAAAGATGTTCATTTTTTATTATTTGCCCATTTACAGGAAATTCAGTTAAAACTGTTTTGGTTTATCATCACTAGACAAAATAAGCATGACAAGATATTCTAGTCTCTGGATTATGTAGATAACACACAGAAATGTCATTTACATTTTCATTCTTTTCACAGAGCAACAAACCTATGCTTGCAAGCAAATTAGAATTCAGCACTTAATTGGATTTTATATTCTCTTTAAACAGGTAATATTGTTTTTCTTCTTTTTATTATTGTATTTGAACACCGGATTTCATTTTGAGAGTGTGCCACTGAAGGTAAGAGGCCCTCTGTGCTAAATGGTTCATTTAACACCATTAAAATCTACCTTTCTTCAACACATTTGAGGATTTAGACTGTTGAATGCCAGGAGTTCAGTATTATTGTCTAACAAGAGAAAGGCTATAGAAAATTATTTTCTTGGGTGTATGCATGAACACACAAATGTGTATGTATATCCACATAAGCACATGCACATACATCTATATATTTGCATGCATGTGCACAAATATACATGTACTCATTTGAATGTATATCTCTGCATGCAAATGTAGAGAAAATGTTCCAATAATTTATCTCTGCATGCTTTTGTGTCTACCATAACTTGACAAACCATTTAGGAAAAGAAAAAAAAAGCAGCAGCATATTTTGTTTCAGTCTTTCTGGAAATCTACTACGGTATAAAATAATGGAACTAGATGGTCTTAAGGTCCTTTCCAACCCTAACTATTCTGTGATTCTATTCTATGAAATCATTCACTGCTTCCCTTTTTCTTCTGCTTATCATGAGCTTCGCCGAGGTGGCACTGCCTGAGACTGCATTTATGACCCTATCTCTGATGTTGGTCAGTAAAGCCAAAGAGCTTCTCTGCTACTGAGGATTACGAAGTTTCCCACTGTGTATGAATGGCATGCCCTAGCTAGGGAAAAGAGTCTTATTAGGGCAGAATAAGAAGTATCCTGGAGAAAACCTCACTAAGCTGTTCATATTGTCATTGAAAAAGATAGTGAAAATCAGACTTTGCAGGAAACAGCACTTGTAAGGGTGACAGAGGGAGAGTCACCTTGAAGCACTCCACCTTACTTTACCACTACTGACTCTCCATGTCAGAGAGGAGCACTGCAGTGCCAGCACTCTGCAATTGAGACCTCCTGGCACACTTCTGTTTTGTGGCACTGGAAAGCAAGTTTTCACTCCACACAAGCCATTTGCTATCAGGAAAATACATGAAAATTCTGGATGATGAGGAAGCATTTCCTGGACAGCACTTGTCCCTGTGAGTGTTCCCAGCACAACAGGGGAGCTGGGAGGCATGAGGCCATTCCTGTTGCATCCCCAGGCAACATGGTCATGCTTTATCCCAGGGTGACAAATGTCTTCTTGCAAATATACATATTCCCGTTCATCTAATGAACACTTTGTGACCCTGAAGAGTTCACTGAAGTGGAAGACCAAAAAGCCTCAGTGCTGAACAAACACACTTGGACTAATCCCAGTTCTTCCTTTACTCCAGTTACTTCTGGTCAATGCATGTCAAACATCACACCCACAACTGAAAACCTCCACACTGCAAATCTGTACGGGGTGAGGCACGAGCAGCAAGGCATTGCTAACTGAGGGCCTAATTATAAAACTGCCATTACCTTCGGGAAATAACTGACCGCAAATGTCAGCTCATCAGCAGGGGTAGGAGCATTCTTGCTGAAGTATAAAATTCTCCATATTAAGTTTCTGCTTTTCACACTGTATCATTTTCAAGTGCATGACTTAAAACTGATTATGCCAGACATCTTCCCACATCTTCTGTGTTTTCCCTTCATCAGTGATGCCAGCTTCAACACCTGCCACAAGCTAAGTAAGTGTGTAAATTAAAGATGTACCTTGCCTCCTCTGCATTGACCTTCCTCACAGACTATTAGCTGCACTTACATCCACCTAAGATGGAGCCTCCACATGCTCAATGCAGCAAAACCTCTGCATCATTTGAAGATTTACTCCTCACTTTATAAGTTGTGTTTATTGTGGTTTGTAACTAAGTAAGAATTTGGAAAAACTTTTCAAAAATGAACCTTTTCCACACAAATCCACCCCTAAGTAATAAAGAAGTAAGCAAGGACTAAGAGTCACATTTTTTGTCTGGCTAGATCTCTGCTCCCTGGGAGTTCAGAAGCAAGCATATGAGTCTGTCAGAAAGCCATTTCTGTGTTATTTCTGCCCAACCTTAAGTAAAAGAATTCTCAAATGAACATATAATGGGAAAACCTGCTCCCACCAGGATATCAAGTCCAGCTTTGTAGACATCAAAGCTCTGTCTAATTCAAATCACTTTGGCAGAACTGTCAGAATTTGCTCTGCCATGCTTATTTAGTTCAGCTGCGTGGCACTTTTCTCTTATGCTTAGCCCAGTGATGAACCTGGCCAGCCCCACTCACACGTGATTTCCATCACAGTGCTGAGTGATGTGAGACTCAAGCATAAACTGCTCTTCCCCAGCTTCTGTGCCAGCCTCGCCCTCTGCTCCAAGTCCAGAGGACATGGATATGAAAGGGGCCCACAGACACAGTCACAGAGAGCAATTTTTGATTTTGAAAGAGTTTTCTGAAGGTTTGTTTTTTTTTTACTCTCCAATCCTTATTGTTTTTAATGAAAACATTCTCTGTTCCAGTAATAAGTCAAGGCTCTCTTTAAAGCACAACCACCTACAAAGGTAAAAAAATAAAGCACAGTTGGTCAGAGAATTTTTCATCTGTATCTCCTGTCTCCATGTGATGATAGCTGAAGACACATTTCTGCCAGAAGTATTTTTGATGTACAGCTTTTGTTTTGAGTAAATAAATAAACTGAAGTACTGGCTTTTGGCACAAAATTCTGACTTTTCTGTGGAATGCCAACACTTCCCACATCTGTAAGGCAACACACCTGAAACAGGAGGGTCTATTCCTTTCCTTCTGGTCCTCATCCTTCAAAAAACCCCACCAAGGCCTTTTCCTTTTCAAGAAAACCTTTCCTCTTTCTGTGTTTCAGAATGCAATTCTGTGTTTCAGCTGCAGCTCCCACCAGCAGTATTGGTACCACAGCTGTATACCATGGGTGAGGGATGATGGAGATCCCAAAGGGGCAGATGCCGACTGGAAAACCTCAGTGACTACAATGCTGATCTGTGTCATGATTAAAACCCCAATACCAGTGATGGCACAAATTCAAATGTCTGTTTAAATTAAACTGAAATTACAGACATGCTTCTCTTGCACTTCCAGCTTTTCTAATTTTAATTTTTTAAATAAAGACTTACTGAGTATATGCAGTATCTGTTTTTCCAGCTATGGTGCAAGCAGTTAAGACCAGCTCTTTTTATTCTATGCAAGTTACTGGACAGGGCTGCTGAGAGCTCAGCATTACCAGAACACATAATTGTATTCATGCAAGGGACTCCCATCAGCTTTTGTCTATCTGCTTTAGCTATTTGTATAAGTGAGACTAAGTAAAATTCAAATAGTTCCTGAAAAGAAGAGGCATTTATGGCAAACCTCTATAGGGCAGAGGACAGTATTATTTCTATTTTTCACCTGACAGGGAGAGCTGGCAAGTGACTTACCCAAAGTCACACCAAAGACTGTGGTTCTCACTAGCCCCTCCCTGCTTCACAATGCTTTGGCAGCTCAGAATCCTGTGCACAAGGTAATTGTGAACTCCACAAAGAGCCTGTGATGTTCAGCCCTGTTAGGGAGCTGTTACTGACCACTAAATCCAACTCCTAAAAAGATGTGTGGAGATGCAGTTGTGTAGAAGGCAGCTCTTCACCAGCACCAGCAGGGAGAGGAATTCACTGCAAGACAGCAGAGCCAAAACACTAAATTGTCAGGGCAGGATGACAACCCACAGGCAGTTATCTCTGCAGAATTGAGGACTTTTTATAGGGAAAGCATCCCACTCAAGCCATCCTGGTGGTTAAATGCAAAGAAGCTCCTTGCTGACATAGCCAAGGCACGGCTGTGGCTCCCCACTGATTTGATGCCAGAGGGCTACGGGACAACTTATATGGTGGTGCAGGTGTGGCTGGGTGAGTAACTGGGGCCTTAACCCTTCTCAGAAACATTGCGGTTTGTAACTCTGGCTCTCACAGGAGGTCTCTTGACCCCTGATGCTCTGAAATAAACTTCCGGGTAACTCAGATACATGCTTTTAAACAAAATCATGTTTCTGAAGGTTCACTGGCAATACATGGGGGGGGGGGGAATCCCTTCTTTCCCCACTTCATTTTGGAAAACAGGTTGTTGAAATAGTTTTCTTCTTAAGCATTTAATATTGATGCTTAGGGAAAAAGCAACAGCAGGAAAAGGTTGCCGAGAAATACAGTCTTTCAAATTGTGGGTGATGATTACTAGTAAAAGGAAACCTGGTGTTCCCCTCTTTGCTAGAAGAGAAACAAAGAGGAAAAAAGATCCAGCAAGCTAAAATTAATTTTATGTCACTAAATTATACTTTTGTCATTGCAACAGATGCCAATGGAGTGGCCATAAATCTAGCTCCTCAAAGAGAGACAGTAGAGTAAGGCTGGTTTTAAATTACAGAGTTTTTTTTGCATACAGATGTATTAAAAGACTTCATTCAGCTGTGACTATTTATAGTTTTAAGGTTATCTTGGCAAGAAGTTTGTGGCCTTTGTATTACCCCTAGACAAGCCCAGTTTGGACAAACATGGCTAAATATTTCAGAGGTCCTCAAGTATATTTATCTTGCACCCATCATCTTCCCACCCACCCCACATACCCCAAACCAGAAAATACCATGCAACTCCGAACTAAGAACCTCAACACTTTAGGCACAAAATCTGACACCTCAGGAATATGCTACAGGAGATGTCAATGCTCCCAGCACTTATACAAATGTGGCCAGTTATATTAATGGGTCATTAAGATTTGCCACCAATCTGTTCCTGTTGCAGAGAGCTGTCAGAGGTGTGATGGGCTGAATGTGACAGCACAGCCACTGTGACTTTTTCCTTGCTTGCAGAGATCAGTCTGTCGCCTCAAGCCTGAACCCACTTTAAAACTTTCTGCCTCGTGAATGGATTAATTTGTAGCAAGATCTAAAAGTCATGGATTTTCCATTACTTTATCTCCAGTCAAAAATATAAGCTCGATATCTCTAATGCTTGAGACACAGGAAAGATGTGAAACGTGCCTTTTAAAGGGTTTGTTTCTATTCTTTTTGCCGATTGCCGTTTGTTGTTCCTCCACCTTGCCAACCCACACAGCATCTTAGCAGCATCCCTGTCAGCCTGCTATAGGGAGATAATACTAATTAGAGTTATCAAGTCCATCTTGATTTTGACATGATGCTGCATACTGCTGTGCAGACTGTAGACGATATTTCTTCCCTCCCTCCCTCCACCCCCCAGATGTAGCACAGCTACAAATGCTCAGCTCAGATCAAGTTATAAAGGAAAAGAGAAGGTCACCAGCCGCTTGCAGCAAATCTCCTGCTGATTCTATGCCAAAACACTACCACTTTTCCCCAGAGTAAGCCCAGCTCCCTGGAAGATTTGCCAGCTTACACCTCTTTTCTTACACTGGATCTCAATAAAGCAGTCATGTATTCACAGCATTTAGAAACTAAATTCATTTTCTATTGGACCAACTCTGCAAGCCTCATCAGGAAGCAGTGAATGAGCTGAAAATCAAGCTATAAAACACACTATATTCCTGTATTAGAATACAGAAATTGACAAGTAACAACAAATACACTCAAAAGCGTTATAACAATAAATAGAGCCTAACAGGAAAGGAATATTTTTTTTCCTGTTCTCTGGATGTCTGAGACATAGTCTTGCTTTGGAAATGCTGCTTTAAGAAACTTCATTCAGAAAACAGAGTCAACAGCATCAAAATTTCACCTCTTTCTTGTCTGAAACCCAAACAAATGTACAGCATGATTTTAAGGTACAAGAGATTTTGATTTTCCCAATAATTCTGTTATCTAGCTGTGCTCCTTTAATCAGATATCAGCATCAATTGATTTTTTTCTAGTGTATTGGTTTTGTTGTAGTGTATAGGTTTTTACCTATCTTCCAACCTATGAAAAAAATCACAAATATAGACCTACAAAAATTAATCTTCCTTTTCCCTGTGCAGAGATATTAAAATGGTAATTGCATTCTTTATACCTCTAAAACCTGGTTATACTTCAAGATACTTATCTGAAAGGCCAATGAAATTGTGCGATAGCTGTTGTTGATGCTACTTACACATTACTGGAAGTTATTGAGATCTGATAATAATAAGTGCGTTGTAATAGCTTCACACAGTGAGGCTAAAGTTCATCGGTGCTTTTAATTTCTACACTGAAGGGTGATTGTCTGGACAAATAAACTCCATTTGTTAATTTTTAATGTCATGCTTACCTTTATTTATTATAGTACCGGAAGAAATTTTGTCATCTCAATGACATCCTCAGCTTGCAACACAGCAATTTCTTTAAAACTCAGAGCTTAAATGCAGACTGCCTCCCCATGAGCAGGTAGGTTGTGTGGTCAGATCCCACTTCATTCCTTAATATAATTCACTGCCTCACAGGAATACATTCTGCTCCCTCTGTCCCTTCCTCCCTCCCAAAAGTCCTGAAGCTGCTATGACTTTGTTGCGGTTGGTTTCTCACTCCTTGTAAAGATCAGGACTGCTTTGAAACATGTCCAGGTTAAACTATTTACTACACAATCCATGAAAGCACAGACTTCAAAAAGATATCTCATAATTAAGGAGGATTTAACAGAAACAAGTCAAAGGTTACACATTGTTGTCTCTTGCTCACTGAGCTTCTGTACATGATGCGCCGGGGGGGATTTCCATCACTTGGAAGTTGTGGCAGGGCTAATGCACTCCACGAGGACAGACCAGGAGGAAGATGTCCCACTTAAACCACCGCCAGTCCTACACCTGTAACGTGCACCATAGGATGAACTCATCAAAAAGGGAGGTCGGCTGCTTCTGGGAAAGAAGTGGACAAAACCCAGTTGCCTCCTGGGTCATGGAAGTCCACCAGCAAGAGAGCCATGAGAAGACAGCTGTTGCCCTTCAGTGGAAGGAAGCAACACTGATTTCAGCCTTACAAGGCTTCTCAGAGGTGTTGTGTGATGTGGGGTGTGAGAAAACCAGTCTTCCCTTATCATTTGGACAAAGCACCCTCACACATCAAAGCCTCCTGAAACAGGAAGGATGGTGAGGGGTGATAGAACTTCCCTTTTTTATTTTTTTTTTATTTGTTTTCTTCCTGTGCTTTGCTTTTGAATCAAATTATTTGAAGACTTTATTTTCCGTAGACCCAAGCGTACAGAGGCAAAGCAAGAATTACAAACAGCTTAGCTAGAGGCACCTTTCTTACTTGTGATCCAGATGGGCCCTTCAGCAAACACAAGTGTTCTGATTACTCATTCCAAAACCATAACATACGCTGAAACAGTGAAGCAAAAGTTCCAGTAAAAAAAGGAGAGAAAGCAGATCTTTTCAAAACTCATTATTTTGTACTCCGGAAGCAGTTGTGTCAAAGAGAGAAGGAAGTGAACAGGTTACACTGTTAAAAACTCCTCTAACATTTGGATTTATTTCATCGTCGTTCGGCAAGTTCTCACAATGGCCAGCTTCAAATGCCCTAGAGTAATTGCAAAAGAAACCCCATTAAGAGACGCTGATGAGGGAAACTACTAAAATTGAATATATGATTTCTCTACCTCATTTTTGCAGCAAACATAGTTCCACATTGTTTTTCTCCTTTCACTGGAAGTGTGAATTACAGTCCTATAAATTCACCCTTACTGTCAATTAAATTAAATAAACATTGTCTGAGTGCATTAGGAAGAGATAGAAAACAATTCAATACCAGGGCTAGTTATTGAGGAGGCTTTTTAATGAACATAAATTGATGTAATTAAAATAAATCTGCTTTTCAAGTTTCTCAAGAAGATGCCCTGTAGCCATTCCTGTAGAGCACTACAACAGAATAAACACTGTCTATGTTACTGTCTTTCCTCAGATTAAATGGAAGCTTCCTTAAACACTGTCTATGTTACTGTCTTTCCTCAGATTAATTTTTTGTTAAATTCTGCTTCCCTTCCCCCCGCATCACCTCCTTTTTACAGAAGGAAACGAGTAAATAAAAGTGCCTTTCAATATCACTTTTCATAAGCTGTTGGTAAACATTTCTATCTCCTATGAATTCCGCATTTGGAAGGCTGTTTTGCAAGCCATGATAGAGTCGTATGTTAGGACCACATTCAAAATCAACAATGTAGGGATAGAAAAGTATTCTTCTGTTACATGATCTTCCTCCCTCTCTTTCTTTATGTCCTTAAGCTAATGACAATAGGATCACCAACACTTTTAGCTGCTTAGGGATAGGAGGCATGAGTTATCCCCAGACCAGCAGATAAGAGATATGCCTATCAATAAACCATAGAGAGCTGGGGAAAGCAGAGAGCTAAAGCAGTTCAGTTGGAATACATTAGATAATTTTAAACTGATTTAGATTAATAAAAAAAAATATCAAAAATCTTTGGCATCTGAGTACTACACTCTGATGGTGATGATGCCTAATGTGGAGATGTGTGGATACCTGGGGTCCTTGTCTTAAACTGCTTTGAGCTCACCCCACAAGGAAGCTGTGCATATAGGTCCTACTGACAAAATGAAGGTTATTGATCATCATACTGATCATCAGCACAGTTCAATTCTCAAGATTGCTCTGCAAAGAGCATTTGGACTTAGAGCATAGGTAAGGCATAAGAAAAAAAATCCTCTATCTGACAGAACCACCATTCTTCCCCTCACCTTCACTTGGGCTCATCCAGGTTCCCAAGCTGAAGTCCCATTGTCTCTGTCAGACAAATAGTTCAAATCAGCTTCCATTTCAGGAGTTCTCAGCAGCTAGCAAACCCCACAAAATTCCCACACACCATGGCGTTGTCTATAGCTCTCAGAAAGGTAAAACATACTTGAATGGAGGTCAGTGCTCTTAACACTAGAGACCTGCAGGCTTAGAGAAAGACAACCACAGTACACCATTTCTCCCGAGGCAGTACAAAGTACTCTTTCTTATAATTGCAAGCAAAAGATTTAAAAACATTTCTGTTGCCTTAATGAGTCATGTTGCAAACTGGCTTAGGCTGTGAGGCACAACATGTAAAGTCCTTAATTCTCAATGCACATGTCTTTCCACCCTTAGAAGATAGTGGCTTTGATAAAGGCTGGGAAGCACGGGAGCTCATTTACAGAATGCTTTTAGGGTAAGGCAGTTCTGCTCTTTTCAGCATATATCTTTCCCTTCCCCCCCCTCCTTCTTCTGATTTTTCAAGGTTATTATCTCAGTGCTTTTTCCTTAGTACCAATTCCTCTGAACTTGAGTTCACAATGACTCACAGCAGGGAGGCAAAGAAAGCTACCACCAGGAGCCTCCTCTCTGGAGAAGCTTCACAATGCTGCCTATTATTTAGGAACTTGAAATGCTGGCTTAATAGCACACATCTCTTAAACATCCCTTTCTTTCAATTGTTCACCCCAGGGAAAAAGCCAAGGATAGGTATCTCCACTCCTGCTGTGCCACCCTCCCCACTGGCAAGGTGCGTGAAAGCAAGGGGGCTGCCAATCTCCAGGTTGCAGCTGCGACTCCTGACGCTGCTGTTCAGCAGATTGAAGTGGTGGATTCCAAAGCTCAGTTCCAAATTGTATTCACCCACCAGTGAAAGCCCTGAAAATGGTGAGAAAAGCACAGCACATCTTAAGGGAGTATTACATTTGGAAGTGTTTTCCTTAGTCATGATCAACCCTCTACCCCCAAAATCAGAGGTGGAGTGCAGGGGAGAAGACACTCCAGATGCTTTGACTGTGCTGGGATGGGGTGAAAGGCATCTCTGCTGATGTTTAGTAGAGGACCTTCTTAGTAGAAATAAACCCTCATTAGCAGAACCCTCTTACCGCAGTTAAAGTCGGCCATCCCTCCTTGCACTCCCACACAGTATTTATTCAGCATAAAAGGAGAGATACGAGGGACATACAAACAAAGTTCTGCAAGGAAATCAACTCCCCCACTATCGTTAGAGATGACAAAAGTACAGACCATTCTGCCTCCATGTGGGCTGTAGCCCTTCAAGCTTGAAGACAGTGTCTCGCAGGCTGACAACAGGATACATGGCCATTACATGGTATTGGCAAGCCCTCAAACTAACCTACCAGTCATTTAAATCTGACTGTGTTCTCTATTGTTCCTTCTAAATTTCTCTCCTCCAAAACCCAGGGCAGTCCAATAGCAATCCAATAGCATGCACTGACTCCCAAATAGCTATGCATTTTCAAGAAAACTTTCACCCAAATCTTTTGTTAGAAGCTTCTAAGGAAAAACTGGGTAACAGAAAGTGTAGACGAAGTGACAAGTTGAACTGATAGCACATAATAAACAGCGTCTGGGGTTTCTGTATGCCATAGTTTGTTTGGATGAGCAGGATAATGATGTGAAACTAGCAGTGGTTCGGGATCACAGGCTACTACTCAGTTGTAGCAGATTTACCATGTGATGCTGAGCATGTCTCCTTGCCTCTCATTTTTTTTTTCTCCTTGACACATTTGCTTCTACATTAGCCATCTGCGAAAGAAGGTCCTCAGAAGGCCTGCCTTTCATCGACTCCTCCATCTCTGTTCTGGCCCTGGCACCATAATCCCTTGTCAGCATATCTAGCAATTGTCTTCAAATATATACAATTATAATTCATAGTAATTATAATTACTGGTTTTACGGTCTTGTGGCCTGTATAGCAATTTGTTGCAGTTCAGACATTATTCTCATTAAGTCCAAGATCATAATGGTAACATCCAATGCATGTGATGACTAGGCACTTTGGTTGACGGCTTACAGCAGAAATTGTTGTTTACAAGGTACTGTAGAGATGGCAGCACTGCACTATTAAAAATGTATTAAATTAATTGAATTCAAACAACCAGCCACAACAATAAAAAGGAGAAAGCATGATTCTTCCAGGACAGTACTTAGCTGCTTTGACAGCCTGCAAAGATGAATCCTCCTCATGAAATGAGGCACACGCACAAAGGTGGGTCAGATTCTACTCTTGATTGCTCTGTGACCTCCATAGGATGTGACAAGTGGAAATGTAGTAAATGGGGAGTTTCCCCCACCCACTTGCAATTCAAGAACAGCACAGATTAGAAACACCAATTTCCATTTGGATTGCTCCCCACAGGGATAAATAACTGCAGAATTCAAGTCATTTGGACATGCATGTTTCTAGAATGCCAGAAGATGAGCTGTGCACAGGCTGGAACAGACTTCCTATTCCCTTCCTCTCACCATGCCATATACCAACCACGTTCACGTATCTGTGAACACCACAAATCCAGGAGCTCTAAGACAAATGGGGGCTCAGGACACAGGTTCTGACCTGAATGAAACCCAGAAAGGGTGCAGCAGTTTGGCAAATCTCCAAGTCAAACCACCATGAAAAATCTATCAAAAAAGCCAACTGTGTAGTAGAGGAGGTCAAGATCTTATTGTGCAACTTTCTTCTTCATGTCACAGAGAAGTACAAATCATCCTTTTCTTCAGTACAACATCATCCACTTTCAGGTGATCACAGAATGGTAGAAAGTGGAGCTTTAACCAAAACAGCTGAAATTTCAAGCCTTCTACATCCCAGAGTAACATGTGCCCAGCAATCTATTGGTGAAAGGCAGCTGGATTAGGCATAAATCAGATTAATGTTGGGTGGAGAAAGAATATACTCCCTTCCCCAAGGACACCATGTTCGAAAGGCTTCAGAGTTGAGGGCTGAGCACACCCACAAGCTGCTAAACTTGGCCAGCTGCAAAGATATCCTCCCCATCCCCAGCCTCCAGCTCTTTTGGGCACTGATTCGGTATCCCATGCTGCTGCTGTGCAAAAGACTAAAGGTTCATTATGCCTTTCTTCCTTCCCTTCCTAAGACTCATCTTGAAAATGTACTCCAGCCCTGAGCTGGCCTGACTGTGCACACGTCTCTTCTGCCCAGCATAATCCCTCAGCTAATTGCTGCATGGGAGAGGCAGCTCTTCCCATGCACGAGGCAGTGCTTGGAACATGAATATTTCAGAAATGAATACAGACTGCTCAAAAATTATTAACACATTTCTGCAATGAGTGTTCAAGGACTGCTGCAAAATAAGAGCGAGCTGTGCTTTCAGGGTCTGTGCTTTCCACTCTCAGACTGATCCAGACAGTGTTCAAAACATGCGGCTACAGCCTTATAATGAAGCATTGATGCAACAGGTCTCAAGGATATTTATTGATTACTGCTGTTAAGAAACATTTTGAAATAGTTACTTGACTCCCGTTAGGTCCTATGCTAAGGTGACGTCTCCCAGGAGTTTATTTGTATTTCAAAGAAGAGCACACTGACCATGCTCACTCTTTCCAATATTTCTTCCAGACACAAAGGATTATTTACCCATGTGAATATCTAATTCATTTTGTTCTTTTTAAATGCTGTTTTAATACGGCTTTTCAGGGAAATAAAGCCTGTTTCAATTTATCTTAGTTGAAACTAGGACTATAAATCTCTTCAGTTTCCTTTATTGATCTTAGACAAAATTACAAATATAAATTACAGCTGCTGCAAATTAAATGTTCTAATGACTGTGTTTGAAAGCAAATGCAATAACATCAATAACACATTAGATAAGATGCAGCAAGAATAGCATAAAGCTACTATTCACTAGTGAAAACAAAGAGATTTCTGTGGAAACTGACAGCCAGGGGGTCCCTTCTCCTACAACCAGATTTTTCTCATATCTCTGATCAATTTATGAAATTAGCTACACCAGATCTACAGGACTCGCAGATGGTTTAACACACCCACCAAGAAAACTCAGATTCTCAATTGGTTTGTCAGGCACTGTTGTTCCATGATCTACCAGCTGCTAAAATGCTGTTCTTGGATATTTTTCTTGTAAATGCACCATAAATGGCAAGCTTTGGCTGAAACCCTATTTTCTGTCTTTAAGAAAGCAGAAAGCTTGTACACTGGACCAGGGCAAGAATCCAATACTGGCATATGGTGCTGAATCACTGTGTTTGAAGAGGCAATACGTATTCCATACAGCCCACGCTGAAACATATAAATATATCTCCAGATTAACTGTTACACTGGTTTTCTTCATTCCTGATCTCACTAAAAACACTGGCCACAAGGTCATGCTCTACAAGGGCAAATATCAAGTGATGCTGCTTCAGGTACAATATGTTTCTTATGAAGAAGCTTCTATTTCACAAAGCAACAGCATCATCGGTTTTCTACAGCACTGACACTTAGACCCTTAAGCACAAAGGTATTGGTTTACCAGGTCATGAAATTGCAAGTATAATAGCAGTGACTTTGCTGCACTTGGTAAAACCATAAAACATCTCATTTTGCTGCCTACCGAGCTTTAAAAAGCCCCAGCATTGGAGAGGAGACAACATTCTTGTTACCATCATCAAAGTATTTCAAAATACCAACTTTCCTGCTTGTCATCTGTGGACATGCATTTTTCCTTCACTCCAGTTCTGCCACTCCTTTCTGACACTGCAAATATCCAGAAAAAAATTATTTCTTTCATGCTTTAAAAATGTTTTATATGATCACAGAACCTCTCTGAATACGTCTATCTGCGTGTAGTCAGGGTATTAACATTTCTACAAACATTTCTACATTTTCTGAAGACACCTCAGTAACTAGACAAATAAGCTCTCCATTTATCTGGAGATAAATGCAGGACACAGGGACTGGAAATCTTGTTGTCTTTGTAGCTCACAGAACTAATTGCTTCTAAGCAGAATTCAATTGGTTTGACAGACATCATTGTTTCAGGGCCTAACTGCTATTAAAAGCGATGCTATTAGAAGTCTCGCTTATAAATGCACCATAAACAGCAAGCTTTGGCTGAAACTGTATTGACTGTCTTTGGAAATGAGGAGGACTTTGCATACTGGGCCAAGGCAGGAATCCAATACTGGCAGGTGGTGCTGAATCACAGAATCATATAATAGTTTGGTTGGAAGAGACCTTCAAAAGCCATTTAGTCCAACCCCCTTGCAATAAGCAGGGACATCTTCAACTAGATCAGGTCGCCCAGAACCTCATCCAGCCTGACAGATCCCCCTAGCCTGAGAGTTGTCCCATACATGATACCTTGTACCGCTGGCATCTTTATGTTTTTGGAGGAAGAAGCTAGATTTCTTTTTTTTTTCCTTAAAATAAAAGCATTTACTGAATATCCCCAAATCCTTGTTATGATTCAGGCACCATTTGCTATTTTTATGGTGAAATTAGTGGGCATACCAGTAATTTTCTAAACCTAGCCTATATGGCTGGTAAACCTGTGTCTCTAAGGTGCCAGCACAGGGGTTTCCCTGGGCAGGTATGGATGGCCTCTGATCTAGGGATAGTATTTATGTAAAATAGCCTCTGACATTCTGGTTATCCTTCACTGTATATCAGTTTGTGAAATTTAATTCATGATTTACTTTGACCTTTAGCTGTGTGTGATATTTTCTGGTACCAAAACTCGACACTTAATAAAGGAAATTTCAAGGAAAAGCCAGCTAGCAAGTTAAATATCTGCATGGGAAAGGCAGATTTTACAGAGAACTCAGAAATGATTGCCTTGCTGACAGCCTAGAAAGATTCTCCTACTTCAACCTCAAGATGCTGAAAGCAGGATCTCCTTCTGCCTTAACACTTTTTGTACTGACTTCTTCTCAAAATAGCCAGGTCTTTTGTTCAACTCTTTTGGGTAATAGTGCTGTCTGTATCTGGCTGTGGGGAGATTTTTCTCCTGTCCATTAATGTTAGTTAGTTCAAACTACTCTGCGTGTAGGCATTCAAGCATGTACAAAATTCAGTTATCTTCCATGGGAATATTCTGCAAAAATCATCTGCTGGATGCAAAAGTTCAGCTGAGAGAATTATCAACATCCAACAGTAAATGCTGCAATCTTAGCGCTAAATGGCAAAGAAGCAATTACAGAGATCAGGTTAAATACCTTTCACAATGTCTACGAGGCTTGAAATATTTGCTTTTATAACTGTACTTGGTAGCATAGGGTCTGTGTACTAGTGAGCCAGAGTGGAAAGAACTGATCCCTTCTTCCTGGGCTCGGACCCCTCTTCTGCAGTTATTTGCAGAAGGGAAAAGCACAGCCTTTGCATTCAAAAATCTCATGGAGCTTTGCAGGAAAAAAAAAAAAAAAAACAAACAACCCATGAAAATTTCTTTGATCATGTTTAAATATTTCAGAGAGGTGACCAGAGTTTGAAAGTTTAATTACCTTAAGCCATGAGAAGGCAAAGAATGAGGGCAATGACAAAAACAAAGAAGAAAAAATGAACTTTTTTCCAGGACAAAGGGATGTTACTATTTATGAACCTGCAAGAGAATTAGAGCTGAAAAAATTAGGCAGAAAAAGAGATTTTAATTAATGATGGTAATTCTTACTAAAGGAACCAGATTGCCAGCCCTGGAAACTGCCAGTTCTTTTTATCCACAATGAATATACAATCTTGATGAAACTATTGCAAAGATCTCTAGTGCAGCACATAATCCTGAGCTGAGGAATCTAGTGTCTGCCTGGTCATACCTCTTGTTTTTTTCTGCAGATGAGCTTTGCAACGTGAATAGTTCATTAAATCAATTCCTTGGTGCAAGCAGATCACTTGACATGGGCCAATTGATCTCTAATGACTTGAATCAGGTAACAGTGACATCTAGGAATTATAAAATCTGTTGAAATTGATGGAGAGTCTCACAAGTTCAAATGGTCACTGCATCAGGGTCCCAACCTGAGGAAGTCATGGCAAACCGTTACCAGCTTCCCCCAATGCCTAAGTAACTCTTTTTTTAAAAAAAGGTACCTTTTCATTCAGATCATACTGTTTTGGTTAACTTCCGATTATTCTGTTTAGAAACAAGGGTCACACTCTTCCAGTCCTTATGAGCACCATAGCTGTGTGGGCCATGAGGAAACACATTTGTGGAAAGCAGCAGCTGCAGAATTTACTCCCAAATTGGAAGGTGCAGGGGAAGGATTGGTTTTTTAGTTATTAATAATATTCTGGAGTAATGAAACACTGGCAGAAGCCTTTCACCATCTCCCCTGACATCCTGTTCTCCATGCCTTTGCAGCTAAATGGAGAATTCTGCCTCCCAGAAGTGCTGAGCAGACCAGCAAATCTGGTGTACAAGTCCTCTGGTGGAAGAAAAACTAGCCTGGCTGTTCCCTGAAAAATTAATTTCTAATCCCTGTTGGCTAACACTGCTGGCTTAAACTGAATCTGAAAAGTAATACCTTGCTGCAGTTCCCATAACATCCCATGGTGAGGAAAGCGATGATCTTCACTACTTGAGCCCAATATGAAATAGATTAAGTCACATGTATCAACTTCACTTTAACATGAGTATTTCTATCACCTGGGTCAGAGACTCTGTGCAGTCACTCTCCAAAACCTGCTGTTATTAATTCAGCAATTATAGCTTTATGGTGGCAGGGAATCCTCGGTGTTCGAGCTGGCACTGGAAAGCTGTAATTCTGAATGGGACATGACATGAATTACTGGATTGCTGTAATTTTTCAGCTTTTCATGCATTTTCATTGCATATATTAAAAAAAGAGCAAGTAATTCACTTTTAATTATGCAAATTCAAAGATAGCAAGACAAGAGACGGATGAGTTTTCAAACGCCTGCTCTGCCTGGCCACCTGGGGTTAGCATAGAAAATCCACCAGCTAATCAGGTAACCCAGCCCACCAAGCTCCTGCTTGCCTGGGCATACGCAAAATTACCTCTTTTTAGTACTCAACACTATTACGAGAGCATAGAGCACAGGAAAGAAACTGCCAAGCTGAGGGAAAGGTGGGAAAAGCAAACCTTCTCAACCTGCCTTCCCTGCCTCTTTAGATGTTCAGGGACAGCTCACACATAGCTGTCCTCACATCTGACATCAGCATAAGACCTCAGAGGCTTTCAGGTGTCTACAGGCTTTCTAATTTGGCAATTTACTCCCTGACACTAAGGCTTGATTTTACTGGGACAGCATCCTTTGCCACTATTCCTCAAGGAAAGGGAAAATTTGCCCAATACCGATATTATGAACGACTTTCCATTAGAATATTAAAATTAGGACCATTGCCTGCATCAGCTTCCATGTTCTGCAGCTCTATCCTTGGCTTCTTCACTGTTCCTTAGCAAACCAGCTTTTACACATGTCCATACACAAGTGTGTGAGTTTGTTGTAAAGGAGGGAGAAGCTATGCTGCTCTCAAAGACATTATTGTTAAGTTGTAAGATAGCAAGTGCAAGCAATGATGCCTTGTTAAAAGTCTAGTGGCTGTATCTAATAGTAGCAGTTCAGTGAAGTAATTACAGAGGCGAGAGATTGCTGAACATGTGCAAAAAAGCTTCTCCAAGCCTAGAGCAATTGTTATTTTGCCCTCCTACTGATGTGCTGCTTATCAAGGATGCAGTGGTTAGAAACTAGCTCTCTTTAGTGAATGTCAAGTTTAGGTTTTCTATCCAGGAACCCCAAGGCTTCCCATCCAGCCATCTGGTACATCCACTGTCCAGGACACAAAGGTAAAATCACTCAAACACCTTACTGCCTTGCCCTGAAAGGATACATCTGCCTGTTTTCCCTGGAATCCTGGAGAACTTTCAAGTGAGCAAACTAGCAAAGCAAATCTCCAGCAACCTACTGAAAAGAAGGTGCTAAAGAAAGTGCTCACAAGATATTGCTATGCTGCGTTCTTCACGTTAATATTTTCATAAAGGATGGGAACTTTTCTTTTTCTCTAATCTCTTCCATTCCCAACCCTAGGATGTCCCACTGCTAGTTGCAGTCTTGCTTCCCTAAAGGTGATTTCTTGCAGCTTCCTCAGCAGCTATTCTGTGTGCTGGAGCTTTCAGTGCCTTCTTGAGTGCGTATTGCTTCCTGTTTCAAAAGAAAGCTTTCTGAAGGGGAGTGGGTGGCTCAAGTGTTATTCTGTTAAGTCCTTGGCATTGCTATACAAACATCATTCACACATGGTATCTGCCCTGAAACCCTGGAATTCAGCCTTAAACTTTGAAACTCATAGCTCCATTTTGGCACACCTGCTGATCACAGCATTTATAAATCTAGCCAGAATTGAGCATTAACTTCACAGCATCTGTAGAAACCTTAGTCATTTGCTGTCTCGACCACTACTGCTTCTTTTAAAATAGTGTTAAATTCCTGCTCTTCACAAAGTGAAGCACAGGATTAGCTGACTTACCTGTTTAACTGCTTTACTCTTACAGACGTGTGCCTTGTTGGGCAGGGGAAAGTGACTATTTCAGTCACTTACCCACATGTATCACCAACTTGTTCTCTCGCAAGCTGCTGAGTCATTTTTCTCTGTCTCATCATGGAACAGTTCTTGCTATATCTGACAAAACATCCAAACATACTGCTTCTATGAACCCACCACCAAAGAAGTCTGAAACCATAGAGCAAAAGAACTGAGATAACTGTCTTCCTACTGCAGTAGGAAAAGTAGCTCTTGCTTATTGTGACCAGAAGAGCTTGAACTTCTCTACTTCCCAGTCTTTCTAAAGGGAAAGCTGATTCGTATTTATAATCAGAAGGAAACAAAGAGCACAAAAGAAGATGTTGATAGTGTGATTAAGGATTTCTTTTAAATGACAGAATAAAACACAATTAATATCTTGGCTTGAGGGAGATAAAACACTTGTGTGGATTCTTCCATTCTCTGGTGTCACCTGATATCACTCTTATGTAGCAATGGTTCTTGTAACTCTCTTAAAATTAGCTCTGCAATACACATCTGCTACTGGTTCTGCCAACCAAAGACTGTATAAAGATCAGCTTGTAATGAGAAACAGCTTAACCCCATTTACTTTCTTAATGTCAGCCGTATCACACAGATCGCGTACAACCTTACATGTTAAATAAAGCAGCTAATTGTGCTGCTGTACCAGATTTAGACATAAAAGGCAGAATTAATAACAGGTTTAAAGAAAAAGCTAAGAACAGGAGTTCTGAATGCAGGGAGAAGCTAGTGAGAGTTAATATCAGCTGGTAAACAGAAAACAAGGTTAAAATTTGGTTAAAAGATAAGACTAAGAATGGTTATTGATCTGACTGACTTACACATAGAATGAGGGATAGAAAACAAACATTTTGAAGAAAACAAGTGACAGAAGCACCAAGGTTGCCCCTTTGTTTAAAGTATGGTTCTCCTGAGCAAATGTGGCTGCCAGAATAGAAACATCAATTTCTGAGCTTGCCCCACAGGAATTCTCATATAGTTAGTTATAGTTAGTAGAGACCAAATAGATACCAAGTATGTGGGATGGCCTCATGCTACCTGAGCACTGTCTGGGTATGGAGCCAGGGGTTCGAGTGAAATAATAGGATTCAGGTTAGAACTTTGGAGGAGCTTACAGATGCTGTAAGGCATATAACACTTTTTGCAGAGGGCTAGAAGGGAAGAGGCATACCTGTCCTCTCAGTTTCAGCGAAAGTGAGTGGCCTACCTTCCCTTTCTGGAGGAAAAAAACCCCAAACACCCCAAAGACTGTTAGCCTATTTGCATGTTTAGGCACCTGAAAACCTGTATTAATACCTTTATTCTTAATGGTCTTAATACCTGCTTAAAGCAAGCAGGACTGTAGGTTGTCAGCGAAAGATTAGAGACTTTCAACTCATAATTTATTTCCCAGGCTGCTCTTAGGGCACAGCAATTATGCACTTTCCCTTATCCAGGACAGACTGTAAAATGACTGTATTGTCCTTAAAGACTATATCAAAGTAAGTGAAAAGGTAAGTAAAGGTTTTCTACATAACTGCTACCATTTTATAAAAAAAACCTATTGAACTTTAATGAAAGGTACCCATAGGTACATAAACAACTTCTCTTTTTTTCTTTAGTCTTAATGATCCAAGGCACTGCTTAAACAACAATGCTACTACAGATTTACTTAGCTGATTTCTTTCTCAGTACACCAGAACCCTGATCCTTCAGACAATGAATGCCACAGAAAGCAGCATTAGGCAACTTACTGTGAGACCAAAGTGTATTTGTGTAGCAACAAAAAAGAAAAGAATTAGGACAATAATGAGCAACCAAATAGTAACACAGTTAAGGGTGCTGCTTTGCAGGAGACAAGTGACTATTCTCAACACTGAAGTGGCAATGTAATGAATCACAAGAGCCCACTAAAATGAGAGCAGACTTATAAATTCTCCTTATTTCACTATGTACAAATACCAAAGCAATTTTGGGTTGTTAACCTCCACAGCTTGAGGACAATATGTTCATCATTATTGTATAGCACTTCCCTTTTCAGAAATCCTCTGTATATTGGTTTTGATGTTTTACTGAAACACAACGTGTGCCTGAAAGGAGGCTCAGCATCAGACAACGCTGAGTAGCTGATAAAGAAGAGGGCAACTTCTTAAAAAAATAACTAGGAAAGGAAGCAAACCGATATTTTATGTTATTTCTGACAATGCAGATTGTGAAGAGATACTGAAAATAGTTGGCTTTTTGCTTTTGCAAGGATTTCATAGCTCCTCTTTTCCTAAAGAGCTTAACAGTTCCAAGTTTATTTCCTTAACCAGCACTGCTGTTGCATCTCTATGTGCCCTTGCCTCCATAGCTGCTGCTGAAGTGTGCCCGTTCCTGCGTTCTCTGCTGTGTGCAGAGTCCCAACAAGGACTTCAAGCAAGTCTGCTGTCAAAGATGCCTAACTGACATCAACTGAATTAGAGTAGAAACTACTGCAAAGAACAGTGAGCATGTGGCAACTGTTTGTTTTGTGAGGTTAGCTGGGCCCACGTCACTCTTGTTAACCACAGTGAACACTGCACTGTCCTCTCTCTCCTCACCTGGCCAGGTCACTCTTTACTCAGGATTTGAGAAATACCTTTCAGTATATCACAGACGGATGACATTCCAGGGGGCAGACAACACTCTGCAGTATCTGCCTGCTCCCACCCCTAAGGAGAAGGTCATGGTCATGAAGGAAGCCAGAGTAAGGTACTTCAGCGTTATCCCTGTTGATGTGCACTGTAAATAAGTCATGCTCTATAAAATCACCTTCTAATTACAGCTCTGACTAATGCACACATGCATTGCTGCCATGTTTTCTCTCTATATTTGCAGCCTTACCACTGTGATCCTGAACCTCACTTATATAGAGCTCACCCCTTGGCATTCCTCACTTGAAGCATACTGCATGAGTTAAGGTAAAAGATTAGGCACTGGACAAAGAGTTTTACAAATGGTAAGAAATTTTCTTCTCCTAGGAAATGCTTTCTCAGTTTACTAAAAGTTTGAGGAAACATATTATCTTGGTATGGAAATGCAAGTAGCAAAAAATACCTTTCTTTCTAGACCTGTTAATTATCCATGGAGAACAGGAAGCAAACAAACAAAAAATGCTTAGAATTATTCAACAGGCAATTGAGTCTTTTAAAAAATACTCCAAAACATAAACAGCCACTTCTTTACTTGGAGGACGGGAAAATACCATAAAGCTTAAGCAGCATTTTATTCAGGAAATCACATCTTTCCCCATTTTCAGCTGACACACTGCATTGCAAGTCTGTCACAGCACATTACCGTGGTGATGTGATGTAATGCAACACTGCTGATGCAACCCAATCTGATGTGTCTAATGTGATACATCAGGTACAATATTTGGGAAGATTTTTCTGAAAACACCATCCATAGCAGAGATTCTTTCCCCATCTATGCCAATTAAAAATACCTTCCCAAAGAGTTGCATCACCTGGAGGTAATCGCTTTTTCACAGGTAATTAACAGACACAATTAGATGTGGGAAAGATTTGCTTTTCAGCAACTGACACCAAAAACAGTGGGAAAAGAGATGATCATAGCTGACATGTAATTGCTTTCCACAGGAGGGGAAGTCACCCGGATAGATGTTATTTACAGGGCTAGATTATGCCATCAGGTGACTGTTTTTTTCCCCCACTGGTAAGTGAGAATTCAAGATTTGGAGCTCCGTGCTTACGGTTCTTCATTTAAGGCCCTGAATTACAGTTATGCTCTGAGGGAAAATAACAGAGTCACCCATTTATCCAGATATGCACCACAAGTAATAAAATAATGGCATAAAAGTATCAACCTTATGAACTCTTCAGTTCATAAATTGACTGGCAGTTAAGTTTGCTAATCTCTGTAGTAGAAAAACATTACTGAAAATGGAATCAAATAGATACAATCCTCAGCAGACGTTGTCGGAAACTGTAGTGAATTCAGAGTGTATGATTCCCATGTAAGCTTTGGACACTGCAAATTAATTTAGGACTATCTGAAATTGTGTTTCCGAAACCAACAGCAGCTGTGGAAAACTGCTGGATTTTCACATACAGAAAGGATATGGTCCATGTGGTTTAATCAGATGAACAGTAAGAATCAGTGGACAGACACTAAATAGTCCACTAACGTGGTGATGCTATTTTCAGCAGATGGGACCTCAGCTGAAGTGGCCAAAATGATACTGAACTGATACAATACCTCATGCTAAGAAGCTGGCAGGAGAAAGCTATAGGCAAGCCTACAGCTCTTTGCTGTATCACTTGACCAAGCCAGGGTAAATGAGAGCTAAAATCCTCACAGGCTTTTAAAATGGGTTTTAAGGAGGGCTTCAAAGGAGGAGAAAACATTAGCCCTTAATGTTTTCTTTCCATTTACTCACCTGTATCCTGCCCTGACACTGCCACACACCACTCACGGTACCTTGTAAATGTAACTTGCTCTGGCCAGGAAGAGAGCAGCGGAGGACTGGCACAGAGACAAAATGCCGGGCCATTTCACTCACTGCTTAGACTGATTTTTCAAGTGTAAAATGTAATTTAAATCTCCATAAAAAGCTATTTGCTCCCTAGTCTCAGGATTCTTACACCAAGTTCCAACCGTGAAATCCAATTGGAAAAAAAAAAGAAGCCTTATGCTCAAGGTCTGAAAATCCTGCAACAGCCTCTTGGTCTCAGACTCAATTGCATCTTACACAGCATCTGACCAGTTTTGTTTCTCTTTTCCAAAGGTATGGTACAGTGCCTTGTCTCTAAAAGCCAGACATACACAACCCATCAAAGTGCAGATATTTACTGGCTATTTGTACATCCATGGAGCTATCCCAACAAAAGGACCAAAGATGAGCCTTCTGAATTTTGAAAATATGGCCCAAAATGCACATGGCAACTGTACAACTTCATCTCTGAAATTCAGAGGCCATGTGGTTCCTCAGGGCACTTAGGGCATGGCAAGCCCCCATCATGGAATCACAGAATAGTTATGTTGGAAAGGACCTTAAGATCATCTAGTTCCAACCCCTCTGCAATCAGCAGGGATGCCTCACACTAAACCATGTCACCCAAGGCTCCTTCCAACCTTGCTTTGAACGAAGCCAGGGTTGAGCATTCACAACTTCTCTGGGCAACCCATTCCAGTGCCCCACCACCCTCACAGTAAAGAACTTTTTTCCTTATATCTAACCTGAACTTCCCCTGTTTAAGTTTGAACCCGTTACCTGTTATCCTATCTACAGCTGCCATCCAAAAAAGGGTATTATTCCACAGGAAAACAAATAGTTTCCACTGTTCCTAATCCATTGGTGCTTTTCTTGCTGATTCAGATTAGCAGACAGCATGACTCGCAGCAGATTTATTTCATGATCTGGACTTTCTTTTTCACTGTTTAATCTTCCCTCCTAGTACATGTGAAATATTTTATAGAATCTTCTATTTAAAATGATCTTAAACTACTGAAAGATTAGCAATGGACAAAGAGATTTACAAATGTTTGAAATTTGGTTTCCCTTCAGGATAAAAAGTTGGTATCTACACATCTATATATCTAAGTTTTCCAAATCTCTTGATTTTGAAAATTTATCAAAACACTTTGGAACACGGATTAATATTTCTGCCCCTGGTTACCAGTGAGTCATTTCAGGAACAGCCTTTCTCACATTCTAAGATTTTCTAAATCAGGGATTGCAAGTGGAGTAAAAATACAATAATTTCTGAGTATTCTAATCCAGAAATAGGTAAACCATTCCATTGTCACATTTTCTAACCCCTCAGCTAACATCTTTTATGAGAAACAATACAATAACTATTTCTATTTATACCTGTGTCTTGCTCCAGTGCCTTCCCACAGGCACAGGATTAGGTGAAAAAAATAATCTTTTATTAAATACAAAAGAAGTTTCTAACTTCAATTATTATATTGTAAAGCTTGAAAATACAATCAATGAATATTCTGAAAGGTCAGAAATGAGACTTGTTGTCTATTACATCATTAGTCACATTTCATCCTTTCTTTCCAAAAATATGTTAGAGGTTTTGGGAGGTTTGAAATAATTCTGAAGAGCCAAGAAGTGATTTATGTGTTACACATGTGAATTGCTCCATATACCCAACCTGCTGCCACACCTCACCTGTCAGATTGAGCGTACTGACTATTTTATCAATGCACAAGACAGAATTTCAAAGTGCTTTTCCCAACCAAAACCTCTCTTGGATTTTTCCAAGTCCAAGTTTTCCCTCTTGATTTCTGCTATTATGAAGTGTGACAGCATGCTGCCCATGAAAAAAAGCTTTCAAACTTTCAGCTGTCCCTTATACCAATCATTTTTTTGCTTTTTGCTTTTCAATCTAGTCCATATGTACTTCCCGGTGAAATCAACCACTCCATTTAAAAAGCATTTATTTCTCTAAAGAACAAAGTTCACCTAATATTCTGCTTTATGTTGGAAGAAATAATGACATGGCCATCTGCCTTCCAATTAAGAAGACTATTATATCTGAGAGACTGGGAAACCTCATCTGTATCTATTAATGTATCACATCTATGACTGGGGGGGGGGAATCTCTTTTCTGCTCATGGACTTAGCTTAGCAGTTCACTGACATGAGTTAGTTATCTGCTCCAGTATCAGGTAACAGCACCACCTTCTGCCAACAAGTTACCATCTCTTTAGAAAACAGATAACTTTTTCCTTATGATTTCAGTAGCTTTCTCAAACATTTCTGATGTAGGCAGCAAACTTTAGCCCAACATCTGTAAGGCTATTTTAAAACACCCCAAGCTGTCCAGAAGAGACATAGATGCAACTACTGAAGTTTAACACATTTACTTACAGAAATTTAATAAACCTAAATGCTTTAAAGCTAAACACACACAGCTTCAGCAAAACACTTAAATGCTTAACTGCACAACACTTTAATAAATCCTCAAACAATTTTTGCTGAAGCAGGGCTTGAAATGCCATTGCAAGATTACCAGCCCAGTTCCCTGACCGCCTCCCATGGCATTTTCAACATGATTTAAGAGGCCAGGCAGATCACAATACCTAGCTCAGTCTTAAAATACCATTTGGGCCCCCAAGCCATTCGGGTGGTTTCAAGTATTTCTCTTGTGAAAAAGGAGAAATGACAGAAACAATGGGAGATAAAAATGGAGCTCCCAATAAAGGCACAATAGGACAGGTCTCTCCTAGGCAGCAGAAGCCCTGCAGGAGTGAAAGAGAAGCTCCCAGGCTGCAGGTTAGACACTGAGCACCTTGATCTGTGTTTGTGTGACACAAACCGCGCGTGTTTGCTCAAATGGCTGCAGCCAGCATCCTACAGTTACACATGCTGCATGTACATATGGGTATTGGTACACAGGCAAATACACCTCCTAAGATACATAATGATATAAATGCACTGTCAGGTCCAAAGCATTTATATCCATCTGATATATTAGTAAAAATACACTTCAATCTTTAAATTAGAGCAGCCCTATACTAAAACAAACCAGAGCAGACTGCCAGATCAGCAAACTGTCTCTGATTCTTTACTTCTATCAGAGTCCCAAAACCCCAGGCTGAGGCAACTGCTAAGGCAAAGAAAGGCTCAACAAGGTAGTAGCAATGCTGAAGAAAGGCTGCAGGCTGACTTGTATCAAAGCACCTGTTTCCTCAACTTCTCCTGTCCAAAGAGCAAAAAAGAATAGCAATGCATCTTCCTGCCTCTGCATTCTTCCCCCAGCTCTGATCTCACCTCCCATAACAGGAGTCACCAACATCCATCTGGCAGTACTGACAATGGAGAATTTGATTTTGCACACGCTGTTGGGAAGCCTTGCACAATCTCTGCTTCTCAACATTACAGCAGTACATAATGCTACAACCATCCAGTGTAAAATAGGTTTTCTCAGCCATTTTCACTGAAATAATCAACCTTTCCCAGTGCTATTGGTGGAAGCACAGGAAGGAATTAGCAACAGGCAGACTCCTGCAGCTGCCATGCAGATGCATATACAAGATGTGAAGCATGGTATTAAGCAAACATCTGCCAATTGTTGCTCTCTTACCCACTTTCCCAGGGGAAAAGTGAGAGGGGAAAGGGTTTGGTTATGGATTATGATCACTGAGAGCTGTTTATCACATGAGCAGGAAAGTTTTTTCCGCTAATTCTTGCATCAAATTTGTAACTGCTGACTGAACTGACAGATATCATTTGGAATGCAAATAGGGCCCATCAGCAGAAAGAGGACTGGTGGCTGGGAAATGCAGCACAATTCTAGGCAAATTACTGTAACTATTCTCTTTAAAGAAAAATTTGTGTTTCTAATATTACTGTGTTTTGTTAAATTGGATTCTGATTTCTGCCCCAACACTCAGCAGCAATAATGCCTGAACACTTTGAAACACTTAGCTGCATGACATAAGTGAGCAATGAGACTTTAGGTACAAAATGGGGGCATTTATTCCTGGGAGGGTAACTGAACAGCTTCTGGCTGAGGCTTGAAAGAAAACTCACTTCCCTTTTCCTCAGTGTTTTTCAGGTTTTCCTCACACACACATCTCCTCTTTAACCCCATGCTCCTGTGAGTTGCCATCTAGGATGCTGAAGAGGTTCCATGTCTGGAATAAAACTATTAGCATGTGCATACAGTGAGGATATGTGGAGCTGAGTACATTTACACCAGTCATGAAAGGGGATGCTCCTCCATCTTCTGTACATCTTCAAAATATTCCCATAGAGTTCTAAGGGAAAATACCTTAATTCAAAGTGTGTGCAGAAAGTCAAAGCAGGGTCTTTAAATAGCAGGAAACCTGCAGGGAGGTTATAAACTCCTACCCAACTTAAGCAGCCTAAAAATTAGTCATTTGTATCTTAGGGCCTCCATCTATGTTCTCTTTCTACTTTGCAGGCTATCAATGATATCCCCACCTTCAGCTTAGGTTAGGTGTCTAACTTTTAGGCAGTGAAGTTTCAAAGAAATGAACCTCACACAATGTATATAGTTAGTTTTAAGAGTGAAGCTGTGCTTTAATTACAGGAAACGTCATACTTTGATGATAAAATTGTCCCTCTGTGGGAAGCACACCTAGCTGCTACTGGACTGAACCAAGGGATCTGGGAGTGATGGTGTCAGTGGACGCAGAGATAAAAAATAAGGCACTGAAAAGCCAATCAATAAACCAGTAATTAGGAATGTTTGGCAGGGTGAAGGTGTTTTGGGTTTGATATTTGTGGGTTTTTTTCCTTGGATTTAAAAGAAGTTGGTTTATCTAAGTTTCAGAATCACTTAAACGAATACCAGTTCTGTTCAAATCAATGAAAGCCTTCATAAGACAGCTGTAATTTTATGTGCATGTGTTTTAGTAAATTAGAGAGTGTAGCCTTAAGGATTCACTTTAGTGTAATCTACTAAAAAGATAAGGAGAACCAGGTATAGTGTCTTTTAAACTGTTGGACAGCATTGAAAGCAACTTAGTAACATTGGGAGCAGATTTTCTGACCCAAAAAAAGAAAAAATATTTTACAGAAGTAGTTGCAAATATTCTATATTTATAATGTAAAGAAAGAAGGGTGCAAATAGGTAAAAAAAAAAAAAACAAAACCCTAAGTAATTGGTTTTATTTCGTTCTGTTTGTGCACATCCAGGGAGAAATACAAGCTGTAGTATAAACCATTTAACTAAATTAAATTCTAGTTAGCATCTGGGTTCCCATCAATAAGAGTCTATATTTCTGAGGCGCCACAGACTGGTGGCAGTAATAGACACATAAAGATTTTAATAGGTAAATAAATTTGCTGTTGCATTTCTCCTGTTACCAAAACACAGTTTAACAGAGTAATTAGTGGTTAGATATCTGACTATAATGAAGCAAATTCTCTAATCATTAAAAATTCTCAAGAAAGAGCATTCATATCATCAGTAATGTTTACTTATTGAGGCACATTGAGCGCCAGAAATAGTTGTCACCTGGTTCCTCGCTCCACATAAATCTTTAATAAGAGATTTTCATCACCATTAGAAAGCGATTTTCAGGGTCACCATCAATTTCTGATCATTTCTTATGTCCTTAGCCACTCTTTTTTATTTTTTTTAAAACAGGTTAATAAAAATCCACGCAGTTTTGCTATAAATCCACCAGAGCTGGGCTGCATCAGTGTCTTTATGTCTTAGTCCCAAATTCTTATTTATAAATATCCTAACTCTTCTGAGCCCTCAAGAGGGCCGTGCATAGAATGAGTGACTATAATAAATCCGAGGAGATAAGCATTTACCCCAGCCTAACCAGACTTTTTATGTTCCCATTTTTTCTTTATGTTCGGGTAACTACAAGTTTGACTATCTTGTTATTAGCACCATTTCACAGATGCACACACACACGAGGCAAGGAGCTGAACATGTGGTCCTAAGACTTGTTCGTGTGTCTGCTCATCTTTAATGGATTAGGTGAAGCTGGATCGAAAGCTGGAGGCTTGCCAGCACATAAGAAATTGAACCCAGATCTCTTGACATTACATCCAGTGTCTTATTTATGCAAAATCATTTACTTCTGGTATGCAGTTTGCCACTTCTGAACGGTTTAGAGACCAAATTCCCATTGAAGCCAGTGGAAGTTAAATGCAAAGAAGGACTGATGACAATGCAATTGTATTTTGGAAACTACCAAGCAAAATAAATCTGGTGGTGCATAACATTTCAATTTCAATGGCTGTACCTCAAGCTTTCTTATCGCTATTAGGTCTGTAACTTCCAAGATGCAAACTTGCCAAGCTCAACAAGTAATATATAAAATACTGAGCCAATTTTTTTCTGATTATAAATAAACACCACTAACAAACATCTTTCAGGATGAAGAAAGAACTGTGAAGTCACTGCAAAGAGCTGATTCCAGCCCTGCAGAGTTATCCAGTGTTGGAGGGCAAGTGGTAGGGATGGACTGCAGAGGAGCGGGAAATAATGAACTAAATTACAGCACTGTATCCAGGGATAAGCAGCCCACAAGAGTTTAGTTTTTGTCAGTATGGTGCACAGCTATAATTTGGAACACCCTGGAAAGAAGGCATTCATGTTGAAAACAAACCCCAACAAACAAACCTTTTCTGCTCATAGCCAGATGGTGAGAGCTACAGGTTCTCTCTTTTTTTGGCTTTCAGGGAGCAGAGCTAATGGAATAGTACTTGTTCCACACCAACAGTAAAGAACTTAATGCTAACTCAAACAGCAGAGACTTCATACAGAGTCTGGGCTCAACTGCAGCTGTATATCTACAGCAACATGAATTCTTCACAAACAGACTGACATCTGGCAAACACCTGAACGGGAAAACTACCAGCAGTGGCACATTTGCCGAAATGCTTCTCTCATCCTCTTTTTCTATTATTATTTTTTAACTTTCTCCTGAATTGGCAGTAAGATTACATCTTCTGTATTGCCCTCTCATTGATTTGTTCCTCAGAAGCAAATGACAGCATTTCTGAGAAATAAATAACAAACTAAATAAACTAAAGCTGAGAGGCAATCTGCATGTAAATCAGCATTAGTCATTGACATTTGAGACTTGACAATAAGCCATCCCAGTCCCAGATGTCCCCATAAAAGCTGATATCCTTTGTAAGACTGAGAACAGTCAGGCAAATGAAACCAAGGATGAATATAGATAAGATATAAACCCTTTTTGCTTGAACTTTATCCTAAAACCTCCCTTGTTCCTCAGCACTTAGGAATACTTTTACCTACTGCTGCTATTGATGAGAGTTTTGTCTTGGGTATTTTCCTTCCAAGGATATACTACACTTCTCACTGAACTTGTTTATAATGTATTTGTCCACATGTGCAGTTGCATCACTGAAGGCAGCTTCTTAAACTGGAGAATATGTTCAACTATTCCATTCTCTGTACTATGCTCCACCTGTAGTAAAACCTATTAGCTTAACTAGGTCTTGTTACCACTTTTTCAACTAATTTCTTTCCCTCTCAATATCCTAGCTCCATTCAGACAACATCGCTTTTACTAAAAATCAAGAGATTTGGGTTTATAACACAAATATTACTAGAGACTGAGCACAGTTCTGAATAGCACTAAAAATATTCTAGTGCTATTCAGCCAAGTCAAATTGCTTAGCTCTAGCTCTTACCGGTATTTCTACTGAAAACTCAGCTACAGGTATGTTTCTGTGCTGCTTTGACCTTTCTCATCTAATACCGTTGCAAAGAAATGCAATGGATAGCAGAGGGCTGCCTGTCCAGGGAGGGAAGTGTTCCAGCATGCTCTATGGCAATTACCTAAAGCCAGGGCTGGATTTCTGTTGCTGCCAAAGCCCTAAAAAAGTGCAGTCAGTTACCAGCCCACAAGGCAGTGGGAGATGCTGCACACCATGAGAACAAAACCTTTCCCAGCATTTCATTTAATCTAGTACACAACAGAGAACATCATGTAACTACTACCCCCAAAAGCAGTTCACTCAACTGTGCCAGCAATTAAACCTAGCTAAACGTGTATAAGTGCAGCTTATAATTCCCTTTTGACAAGGGATATTACTCTTCTCCAGGAGATATGGCCCTGATCCCACTAAGACTGTTTACAGAGTGAGGTATTTACTGGAAGAGCTATCGTGGTTTCATCTGGAATCCTCCTCTCTTTTGATGACTCCTTTTTATGTTAGTGAAATTGAAGCACGTTTACGTGTCCTTCCATTTACAGGAAGCTTAGAAATGCCAGCACATGAGACTGACTGACATGATGCAATGACAACTTCCAGTTAAGTCTTTCTAAATCTGGGGTTAGTTCTTTTTTCTTTCTGTTTTTGGGTTTATTCTTTTTTTAACAAGAATGCAGAAAACCATAGGAAGTAAATCCCTATTCTTGAAAACCTTCATTAGGTTTTGGAAAAGGTTTTGAAAGCCTTCAAACCTCATAGTTTACCATCCGTAACTTAATTATGGGTTAAACACCTCCAAATTCCCAAAACCCTAATTATGTGTGTAAGTCTCAGTAGTGTTGTCTTGGTGTTCCTAAACAGAGCAATGAAGTTATGGAAGAATGAAAATATTGATTTGCTTTGACAGAGATGAGGGGAGCTCAGCTTTGGGTTCTGGCAGTGGTGTTATCAGCATAACCAAGTCTAATTAGATTAATTCATTGAGGTCAAGTCTTAATACAAACAGAAGAAAAGTCTGATGAAGAACCAAGAACACCACCAAAGGTTTAGATGCACTGGCTCATATGAATTTTCCCTGCCCTTCCTAGGCACAGAGGCAACCAGAGATCTAAGTCCTTTAATCCTCTAAAAGTAATACATTCCAAAAGGCTGGAAAAATTCACCCTTACAAAAAGTTTATAAAATGTCATGTACCTTATGCTAAGAAACCTGCTGGAAGATAGTGCTTCAAACCATGGCTGAAGGAGCTTGGGCTCTCTTCCACAAGGTGACTGCTCAGGACACAAATGAATGTCACACACTGAATGATTTCATTATCATCAGGTGGTATTTGGAAACTAATTCTTAAATGGCCCAGCTGGTGTATGAGATCCCATGATGGAATTTACTGCTTTCTGTTAAAAAGAAAATTCCTCCTCCCCTATCGCCGTCTGCCAAAATCCTGCTGGCACTGTATACTCCAGAACGCTTTCTCTAGCAAAACTTCTATATCAAAAGTCAGTTACTGCAGCACATGAAACATTATTACTTCAACATGCCAAATAAATGTTAGAACAAGATGGAGTATTCTGAAAAAAAATGTGCTCTTCTTCCTGGGTTTTCTGGAATTGTAGCTATACTGCCATATCACATCAGTTCATCAACTCCAGCGCACACAGAGAAACCCAACAAAGACACTGTTTTCTCAAGTGGTGAGAAAAAGACAAATGAGGGTACCCTTGCAGTGGGCAAGGAATATTGCTCCAGTTACAGAGTGAGCAGCAAACTTGCTCTCCCAGCACAGGTGAGCAGAGAGCATCACAGGCACCTTCCCTGCCCATACTTCCACAGTCCTTTTGAGAAAAAGGACTTCCCAACAAAGAGCCAGGATGAGCCTGGGGACATCCCCCTTCCCTGTCATGCAGTGTAACCCACCCCCCAGCAATGTAAATCCACTGGGTTGAAAACACTTGTAGTACCTCCTATCCTGCGCTTTTCATAAGAGAGAAGATCCAATCTGTACATGATCACTGCCCTACCTAAAGAAATCAATATTGTTTGTCAACTAATTTTGAAAAACAGTTCCGCTGACATGTGCACAATGCCTCACACCTCCTTCCTTCTTAATTTCATTCCTGAGCAGTTCCTGCCAGTCACCATTTTTAAGAGAGGTTTTTACAGCATAGCATTGATAATTCAGTGTGTTATACTGTTATATCTGATATAACCAGTGCTGCAGGAAAAATAGAGAAATCAAATTAATAAGTATCCCCTAAGATATACGAAGCAAGTTTCTTTTTGGTTCTTTGGCTACCATCTCTCTCTCCAGCTCCTGTGTGAAAGAATCTAAGCAAATAATACTGTACATTACCAATCACACTGACTATTAGCAATCACACTGACTATTTTGCCTTCTTTCAGAAGATAGCTGCTATGGTGGAAATTGTTTCACGTGTGCCCCAGATCACAGAATACCTAGAAACCTGTAATCCTTTACTTTGCTCTGTAGTACTCAAAGAGATATTCATCATCAGTCATAAATCCATGACATTGTCATAGGTAACCCTAAGGGAATCTAACAAAGTTTTGCTGGTGTTAGCAACTGATAAATTGCCATATATTAGAGTAATTCTCTCTTCACTTCATTTCCTCCTGAGGCATTTCTAAGAGCAGCCATAACCTGGCTTACTGTAGCTGTGTAATTACCTGATAATTAATAGATTAGTGGTCCTCCAATTTGTAACCATTACTCTCACCTCTGTGCAACATCTCCTGCAGCAAGATCCAGGTTAACTCACTGGCTTAGCCTGCTGTCACTCTGCAGTGATAACATTGTGATGACAAGGGGTTGAAATGTATTCAGTGAAACACCCAGGAACTGGGATAGAAACAAAACCTGGGATGCACCTTGCACTTGAGTATTTGGCTAGCAGGTCATTGCAAAGGATCGCTATAATAGATGATCCTTAACACAAGCTGGCATGCACAGAGGTCGTGAAATGCGCTGCACTAGCTCTGAGTACTAATCCTGCCAGGAGACTCCTTTGAGGTCTCATTCTCTTTGTCTTGCTCTGCTTTTGGTTTTGCTTCCATTTTTAACACAGAATAAGTATAGCAACACTGCCTGATTTGATGTGAAGGAATGCAAAATTCAGGCTCAAAATGAACTTCACTTCTGTCTATGGTCATGTGTATTACTCGTATGCTGCCTGACTTTTTTTAATTTCTTTTTCAAACCCAAGACAAAGCCGCTCATTTCAGCACCTTGTTCACTTGTCTTTTCAGCCATCTGGGTGTTGCATTTTGCAGGGTCCCGATTTAGCTGTACTTTATTCTCTCTAAGCAACCAACATAAGAATGACATCAGCACCCATTTCTGGTGCTAAAATGAAAAGCATCAAGAACAAAACAGAACTTGTGCTGAATAATTTCTAAATGCTTCTGGCTCTGTCTACTCAGCCACATGCACAAAACACTGTTCCTTACTTCTGAACTGCTGTGGGACTTTGCACATGAAAAATCAAAAAGACAGAGTTGTGCAGCTGTCAAATACAAACTTCAGTGATAGCCAGATATAAGCTATCTGGATCAAACAGAAACATCCTGGCTTGGTTTGGACTGCTGATATCCACAACTTTAACCTTCCCTAACACTGCTGTCATCTGTATAATTTTGCCTTTTGAGGCATTATCTGGACACCTTCAAGTCCAGCCAATGAACCTTGCCACTTCAAAGGAGAACCTCAAAAAATCTAACAAAGATGTTAGGATGGAGGAACAGGTTAGTTCTGTTGTTTACTCTTTGTCCCAAGAGACCATCTAATACAAAACAAACGTCTTCTATCCACCTAAGGAAGCCCTTCTCCTTTGTCTGAGGCATCAGCTCAGGCAGCATCACAGTTGCTTCTTTTGAGATACTGCGCAAAAAAAAGAGGGGAAAAAAGAAGCTGGCTACTGAATGGAAGACGAGTCAGTAAAAGGACATGCAGAAGGGTGAACGCAGCTCCCACAACAGCCATCCTGCGCCAAACCCCAGGAGGAGCAAAGCAGCTGCAAGTGAAGCCCCGTAATGAGCCAGGTTTTGATGAAGCGTCTGTTGGAGATGGGGTTTTTTTTATTTCATTTCAGAACTTGTCATCTGGGTTATGAAGCTGAAACTGAAGGGAACCTTTTGGCTTTTTCTAATAGTAACAGCTGCTCTTGCTAGCAAACACCTGTACTTCCTAGAGATTTCTGGTTACCTCTGGAGCTGCTGCTACCAGAAGTAAAAGTGAATACTTTGGTAGTTTTCCAATAGGAATTAATTAGTTTCACTTTAAAAAACAAAGACCAGAACTTGGGCTTAGAAACACTTGAACCTTTGCCTACTTTCAGTTGATTTCTTTTGTTTGCCTCATTCTTAATGCAGGGAAAAAAAAACAAACCCTTGCCACACCTTTCAACATTTGCTCCTGCATCCCTTTACGGATCTCCAACTGTGATCCACACCTTTACATCCAGTATTACACTTATCTCATCACCCTTCAAGTGCCAGTTTCCTTTCTACTCCTGTAGCTCTCCAGTGCCAGGTGCTCACCTGCCAGGAGTAAGGAACTGTAACAGATGGAAGAAATAGCTGGAGACAGACGTGCTGTGAATATGTACCCATCTTCCCTGCCCCAACCTGTTCCTGCGGCTCTCGCTGGGGTCCACCTGTGTTTTATTGGCAGCTCAGGCACTGCACCATGGGGAGGTGGGCATGACCAGAGACAAGGTTCGAAAAGGCCCAGCAGTGACAGATGGATGTGATAGCTGAACTACCCACTGTCCTCAGGACTTTGAAATATCATTTAAGGGTGAAAAATGGGCCGCAGGAACAAAAGATTTTACAGCCTTTGTTTAAAATTCCAGAGTTTTTCAACACCATGAGTAGCCATTGACCTCCGTGATTTAAAGCACATTTCTGCAAGAAAATTGACATTGAAACTAATACAGAGAAATAAGGAGACTTTTTACAGCTCAGAGGGGAAAAGTCATATTTCTTCAAATGGGTCATGAGCCCTGCCCAGACCTTGCAGACCAGAAGCTGCCAGAACCATCCCAGCCTCAGGATGCATCTGCCCAAGTTGTCTTTGCTTCTGCACTGTTTCCCTGTAAACACAGTAATACACATGTCAGCTGTGCCACTGCTGTTGCTTTTCTGCTTTAGTATTTTTACATTAACTGTACAATGTGTACTGATTCTGCATTGTTTCAGCTGGACCTCTTTGTAGAACCTGTAGTTATCAGAGGGGGCTGGCAGCCTACCTTTGAAGCCAAAATGCAAAAGAAAAGCTCATAGTGTACATGTGAACTCAGCCTGCAGAACAATTCATCTTGCAAATCAGATGAGTACAAAGATTGGGTGCTTCTCAAACACTCAAATTCCAAAAATAACAAAATAATTAACTAGACTATATTTGCCCTGGCAAGCATCTGCTATATTATTACTGTACAGTTCATCCTGGTAGGTGGATGTTGTGTATCAGTTACTTACTATTGAGTTTCTTCTGACTCCTTCCAAAATGCAGTTTGACAGATAGATGATGGCAGAAAACTCACTGATCAATTCCCGGTTTGGAATACTTTCCACGTACTAATGTGAGCTATTCCAGTCTTTTCATTTTGATTTGCAACATTTCTATAAGAGGCTTTGACTCCGACAATACCCATTACTGCTGCCTGCTGATATATACTCAGAAAGTGCAGGAGATTAAGCCTGAACATGAATAGCATAGGTTAGTCAGAGCAGCTCTTGGCAATAGTTCAGATACAGGGGGAAAGAAAAATGCTGCTAACATCCACTGGACTAAATTACCAGTTTAAAACTAGCACCAGTTCATAGATTTAAATGGATTTTTAATGAACTCCAGCCTCACTATTAAAGCAATAAGAGGATACGATTCCCCTATCCCTAGTGGCATCACAAGGGTTTCATTGACATGTGCCTTGGTGATTTATGGTTGACTGCCTTAATCAGAGCTCCAAGCACTGTGGGAAAATGTCCAGGCAGCAAAAGACAGCTCATGCAAAAGTGCATGCTAATTTGGCTTTCTGAGGAGTATTCACAGGTATCAGCCTGCCTGTGCTCAGACTGACCCTGCTCCAGAGTCTGCAGCAAGGTCAGTGGGGCTTTCTGCTGGTTGCGGCAGAGTCAAATCACTTCTGTGTCTATCTTCCATACCAATATTACACTCATCCTGTAAGCTGCCTTTTCTTTGAGTTTTCTTCTGTTTTGCAGCTCTAAGCTCTGTTTAATATCTTTATCGATGATCTGGACAAGGTGACCAAGAGCACCCTGAGTAAGCTTACAGGCAACATCAAGTTGGGCAGGAGTGTCAATCTACTTGAGGGTGCAGAGGCTCTACAAAGGGATCTAGACAGGCTGGATTGATGGGCCAAAGCCAACTGTATGAGGTTCACCAAGGTGCAGCGCAGGTTCCTGGGCTTGGGTCACAACACCCTATGCAATGCTACAGACTTGGGGAAGAGTGCCTGGAAAGGTGCCCAGAGGGAAAGGACCTATAGATGCTGTCGACAACAGCTGAACACAAGCCAGCTAGTGCCCAGGTGGCCAAGAAGGCCCCACTTTTTTCTTCTCCCAAGTAACAAATGATAGGACAAGACCTAACAGCCTCAAGCTGTTCCAGGGGAGGTCTACACTGGATATTAGGAATATCCAGCCTGAAAGAGTTGTCAAGCATTGGAACAGGCTGCCCAGGGAAGTGGTGGAGTCACCATCCCTGAAGGGATTTAAAAGACAAGTAGATGTGGCACCTAGGGACATGGTTTAGTGGTGGAGTTGGCAGTGCTGGTTTAATGGTTTGACTCTATCTCAGAAGTCTTTTCCAACCTAAATGATTCTATGAAATGGTTAAACAGAAGTACTGTAAGTAAAGTTTTCCAGAAGTTTATCCTTAGTTTTGTTGTTACAACCGTTATAGCACAATCATTTTGAAGCGCTGGGATTTCTTTCAAATATCAAAATGATTCCTACAGTGAATCTTTCTTCTTTTTTTCCCCACCCCTCCCCTCCAGAGGCACTATGTCTTATCTTAGCTTTGTCCCTCATTGGTAAGTCAAACTGTATCTTAGGTGTCATATCCTGTCACACTTATCTGTGATTTCATGCATGCAGCAATACGGGATTTTAGCTCACAAGCTCTGCTACTGCCCCTATCTTTTTAGGCTGTGGCTATGGTAACTGTTCCATAAGTTGCTTCTAAATAACTATAAAATAAAGCAGAGAGTACAACAGATGTCTCTTATTAATACACCTCAATTTATTCTGTAATCAATGCAAATTAGCCTGGAAGAATCAAGAATGCTACACTTAGGTAGAAATTTCTAAACCAAAAGAAAGTAAAGTCAAAAGAAAGCATATAGTTGATTTCGAAAGGTTTAGTATCGCGAAGACAGAACTGATGAGGGTGAAACAGTGAAACAGCTCCGGTTTTAAAAATCCCTGGACTGGCTGTGACAGAGCAGAGTTTTGTTTTTTTTTGCTTTCCTTCCACACAAATGCATGCTAGGACTAGGGATTCCCAATTCATGATTCTTAGCTTGGTTTTTTCCTTCCCAGGTAAGCCAGCCTCTGAGATGGTACCAACCACCACTGTGGTCTCAGACTAAACAGAAACTCCGATTAGACTGATGAAAACTTGACCAAAAGAATTTTTTTTGACATTTTGCTAACAGATCATGCAAATTACAGCACAACTGTATAAAATCAGTCCAAATGTTGAACATCCTGGATTTGTATGAAACCCAGTCACTAGGCAATTGATACCAAATTAATCAAGAGCATAATAAACAGCCTATGAAAAAATCTTACACTTCCCAGAGTCCCAGTACATCAGCAGTACATTTTAGAGGTGATCAGCTCTGAGCTACCTGCTAACAGAAGATAGAGTAGGACAATGCATACCCCATAAGTTCTGAGAAGGAAGCACTGATTTGCACACTGTGGTTTAATTCAGAAAAGACCTATAAAAGCACAAGCCCTGACCAAGTACCACATCTCTACACTGTTCCAGGCTTTAATGGTGTGACATTATATGTGCTGCTTATAAGATATCCTTAACATGTTTTGTTTTTTTAGCTAAGAAGCTATACAAAGGCACCTGACATAGAGCTAATTTTACAATTACTCTGAGGCTTCCTTAAACTGCCCAAGTAGCAAAGGGATTTCCTTGCAAACAATAATCTGCGTACCCCTATTGTCCCCCTGGGATGTAACTTTAAAATTCGTTTGCATCCTTTGTGTAAGAAATAAATATTCAAAACCAACATCCTGACTGAAATTTGAGTGCTATATATGTTTTGTAACAGTCATGAAAAATTGCTCTTCCTGATGGTAGGTGTTTTGAGAGAGTGGACTGCTCCCTCCTTGTCACCTTTCCTCCTTGTGAGGAAAATGCAAATTAAAATACTGTGATCTTCTAGGACAAAGGCTCTGTTGTTACTAATTAGCAGGAATGCTGAGAAATACTGAGAGCTTAATTACATGGAGATGTATCCTTTTCTATAGCAACATTGTGGATGTCATTGCTAAATGGGTATGTGCACAAGTAAAGGTTGACAGGATGGCAGAGACTGGTCAGCAGACACCCACCCAAACCTAAGGAAGGTTTTCTGCAATCCAGTCTGCAGCACCTCTAAGCTCAGAGCATCGGTATGTCATCTTGGATTTCTCTCCAAAGTGAAAACAGATGAGAAATATGAGAAAAAACACCCACTTTGTTTTAGCTAATGGTAGTATCATTCATGAGCAAGCTAGAGGCTGAGATTGAAAGGCTGACTGACAAATATCTGATCATCCTCACTTTACCACTACAAGAGAGCATCTGAGTTAATATTTCAGACATGATCTGAGGTGCAGTGGGTAGGTGAGGTGCTGGAAATGACACTAATGCTATTCTGACAGGCTATGACTTTCTAAGTGCATAACTGAAGGGTTAGGCTGAGCCATGACATTAGATCCAACCATAATGGCACTGCTATAGATTGCAACAAGAGAGCTTTGGAACTAGTTGGCTGAAACTCTTTCCCTTTTCATATACTCTGAGCTTAGTACGCCTGTAATCTTCTGTCAAGTTCATGTGTTCCAGGAGAAGATGGATGAGGAATGAGGATTTTGGAGCTTGCCAACTTCAATGCATCTAATATATCAAGGAAACAGGCTAATAAAAAATACAACTACAGGATTAAAAGCCCTGTGCTTGGAATCATCCAATACATGAAATAAAGACTGAAACCCTCTTTTAAAGTTTCATACTACACAAAAAGGGATTGAGAAAATGGTCTGAGATTCCCACCGTATTTATCCTTTCCCAGAGATACTCAGATTTCCTTTTTTCTGGCCCTGAGTTAATTATAAATGAATATACAGCACATCTAACTAGTGCTTCCTCTAGCTATCAGGGCTAGAGAAAACAACCTGAAACTGAGATGGAAATTCTTCTTTTGGCTTCAGCGTGAATAATTCATTCCAGCACTAAATTTGAACTCACAAAGCATCAGCAAGGACCTACAAAAAAGACAGAGCCAAGTAGTTTCTTAGGCATGCTAAAGGCTGCGAGTCTCCTTACTCGCGTCTGATTTCTAAACATTTATTTTTTGCAGCGTGAATCACTACAAAGCACAGCAGCTGCTCCCAACTGGCTCCACACAGCTTCTGCACAAGCAGTATGGAAAATAGAGTGCATCACACATTTCCCCCTTCTAAACATCACAACAGCCAAAAATCAGTCTGAGTACAACCAAAAATTTCAAGCAAAGTCCCCTCTTTTTTACAGCGTATCAGCAATGTCCACTTGCTTAGTTATGCCTCCTGTGCTGTTGGTCAGGGGTCAAGGGTCTCAGACAGCATACTAGATCTCCTTATACCATGCACCAGATCTCTGTTGTTTTCACAAGCTGTTGATATTGATTGTGAAAGACCTTTCCTGCAAAAGTACAAATTCAGGAGTGCTTTTCTAGATATTCTTCTTCCTACATGGCTTGTGCAAGGTATAGAACAACCCATGAGAGGTCAGAGCAGAGCATCTTCAGCGTATACATCCCTGCAATGTTAACTACTTTTTAGGGACCAGGCAAATGGAAAAAAGCATCTGGTCCTGAAAGCAGAATGAGATGCAGTCTGCCAAGGTACAGGAGTACTTCTAAAAGTAGCAAACCCACTAATTAGAGCAGGAATCAATTTGCTATCTTTGCTTTGAGTACTACAAAACAGGGGTAGTAAATTGAAGCCAGCAGTATCAGAGCTTGGTTTCACTTGTCATACACGAAGACCTCAGGCAGAAGGCAGATAATTACCCAAAGACAGACTCAGAGAAACACAATAGGACTATAATTTTAAATAAATGTATTTCAGAGTAACAGAACAGGACTGTTTTTCAGAAAAACAACACTTGATGAATAGGAAACTTGTTTGCCACCCAGTAACAGTTTCTGAAATACACTGGCTCAATGTGCTGAGCACAATTTTCCCGGCTGACCCAGGCACAGTCTAAACTCCAGTTGCAAATGGCACAATATTTCATACCACTTCTGACTCAAATATATTCATGGGGATGAAAAGTAAATTAAGAGTCAGAAAAATTTTCCCACTGTTGTAGTGAAACTACACTTGTGAGGAATCTCATTTTACCAAGTTTCATGAATTTATGAAGCAGAAGTCAAAGAATGGAGGTCCCAGATTCTGCCATAGTCTCTTGAGCATCTTAAGGCAAATCAGTTAATCCTATAAAGGCTCAGTTTACCATCAATGAAATGGAAATATTATTCTTTTGCCTATTTTTACTCAAAAAACTATGGAGACACAGATATTTAGATCCTGGTATAATAGCACTAATATCTGACCCAAATTTATTACCAGAATTACAAGAAACCTGAACAGTCCCTAAGTATTCCCAGCAGAGTATAATAACTCACTGTGAGAGCAGCAGGGACAGTAGTTAAAATAAGAAAATGAAACATGAATTTCAAAATCCAATTTAAATGCAAACTCTTTAAATGTGGTTCACAGAAGCATCCTACAAGGGTCCTGGAGATTGGCAAAGCGGATTAGGAAATGCATGCAACTGCAGTGCCATGACCAGAGCATTTCATTTGCTATGGAAATGCAAAGCCATCTGGAGTGACAAGCTGGAGAGAGTAAAGGTCCTTCAGGCCTCTGCCAACTTTCTATACAGTGCAATGAAAACCATGAAACAGAATCACAGAATCGTAGAATACCAGGTTGGAAAAAGATCTCAAGGATCATCTGGTCCAACCTTTCTTGGCAAAAATGGGATATGAATCATATAAAAGCAAAACTATATTTAGAAATTAATAAGCATCCACTCACATTTAAACTGAGCAGATGAGACTAACATGGTTAATGATTCAGTATGGGTCAAGTTAGGCTGAGAAGCAGATCTGGTTTTTCTACCTTTTAAGTACAGCCTCTTAATGGCAGAAAAATACAAACCCAGGTTAATTCCTAACTCTGTCCTCGGCTGTTTACTGAGATAGAGGTTTCCAGTCAAAACAGTGAGATCCAGAAAATGAAGATTTTTCTAAAGCATTTACAATTATTAACACCCAGCAATCTTCAGACTTCTGTGCAAATCAGGCTGTCTCTCATCTGAAAGAACTGTCATGATTATTCCAAAATAAATCCACGGAGAAGTTGGATCTCTTTTGTTTAAGTAGATGCCTTTGTTCAACAAGGACACTGAAAGCAAAGGTGATGGGGTCTGGAACAGCGCAGCCACAGCATTTTTGTAACAGAGCAACAGCTGATTTCCTGTTGCAGGTCATATAGATGAGGTTTAAATTCCTCAGGTGCTTTTGCTCATTTCTTCCAAATGCCCTAAAAAAAGTAACCAGGACTTTGAGATAAACTACACAGTCACTGCAGTCAGGTCTACTTGCTGCTGGAATGTTCAGCCAGAAATTGTTGCACTACATGACAATCAAACCTTATTTGTGGAAGCAAAGGACACAGCTGGGTGACACCTGAGAGTTATTGGTACACACACAACCTCCCCAAAACCAAGCCAGAGAAAACAGAGGCAGCATTTTGTCTTTGCTCAGATTCAGGGAGCTCAAACCGTCATCTCTGATGCAATGGACAGCAGGGATTTCATACTGCTTTGGAAAGGAGAGCTGACATACAACTAGGTTGCATGGTCAAGTGTTCATCTTATCAGCATCCAGATGCAACTCCTACACTTCTCTCTACTGGGAAAATTTTGCAGCAACAAGACTTCCCTCATGAAGAAGTCACACATTCTCTTTCTCATATGAAGACATAACAGAAAGGCTGTATCCAGAAAACAAACTGCAAAGAAAATTTACCCCAGATGCCAGCAGATGCAAGAGCTTCACACAGTTTCAAGTGAAACCTCCCAGTACATGAAAGAACAGACAAAACCAGGCTGTGGGCTCTAGCTGGGATTGCTTCCTGAGGCAAAACTGTCACAAGGAGGGGGAGGATGAGGAGGGAGACATAATCTGCATTAAAAGCAAGTAAATTGCAATAATCAGCAGGTCTGCAGTGCTGGAAGGAAAAGTCTCAGTGTGCAGTACACAGAAGCACAGGAAAGACTGACAGCAAGAGAAAAACAGAACTTCAGGGGAAATCCCCCCCTTAATCAGAATTTAAACAAAACTCAGAAAGCCAGTGTCAGGCAGCATCTGCTCCACCAAAGTACATACACATGGTATGGTGCACCCTCTGTAACACTGAGCACGCAGCTGGGAGATGACTGCAGCAAACGCACAAGGCAGCCAGGCATCATTGAAAGCCTTCAGCTGCAGCAGCATCCCAGAGAAGATTGCAGCCACAGGGCTGAACAGCCTGGACCTAGGCTGTAGGAAAATGGGAAGCAGGCATGCAGGGCAGCAACTGAGCCTCTAGTCTGCTCTTGTGAAACCCCACTTGGAGCGTTGTGTGCAGTTCCAGTGTCCTCAACATAAGAAGGATGTAGAACTGTGGAACAAGCCCAGAGGAGGGCCATGAGGATAAGGGGGCTGGAGCACCTCCCATAAAAAGACAGGTTGGGAAAGTTGGGGCTGTTCAGCCTGGAGAAGAGAAGGCTGCATGGAGACCTCATAGCAGCATTCCAACATCTGAAGGGTGCTAGAACTAAAGAGGAACTCTTCATCAGGGACTGCAGCAATAAGACAAGGGGTGATGGGTTCAAACTGAAGCAGGGGCGATTTAGGTGAGATGTAAGGAAGAAATTCTTTACACTAAGAATAGTAAGGCACTGGCACAGGTTGCCCAGTGAAGCTGTGGCTGCCCCAACCCTGGCCGCATTGGACAGGGCTTGGAACAACCTGGTATAGGTTGTTCCTGTGGCAGGAAGCTGGAACTGGATGAATTTAAGTTCCTTTTCAACTCTAACCATTCTATGATTCTATGAAATAGAAAGCAAGAGATGCAAGCAGAAATAAAGCACTTGCTCTCTTCTTCATGCTATATACCATAAAGATCAGACTTCTCCTGGTAATGTTAATACAACATATGTTACAGAGAAATTACTTCTTCAGAATTTCACACATGGAATTACTGAATTTTTTCTTGGGGTGCATCTAAAATGCACTTGGTGGAAAGAAATGTGGAAGGAGACACATTCAAAGTAAATATGTCTGATACATCCCACATGCTCACAAGCTCTGCAGCAGCCCAAGGCTTTGTCTGACAGCAGCCACCCCTCTGTAAGCTCAGTATTTGTGCTGGATCAGCCAGTTCAAAACAAAAGGGGTTTACTCATTGAAAACCAGCACCATACATTTACTAGTGGCTATGATGGCAGTCTTAGCAATTCATTTCCTGAGCTTTCTTTTTGCCTTTGGCTTGAGATCCAACTATCTTGAGGGATGGTCTTCAGCTTTTTAAACTCGTAAGAATATGCTAACATTTGTACAGACACGTTTATACTTCATTGCTAAATTGTTGATCTGGAATTTTGAAAGTGTTCCTCCCACAGAAATTGAAACAGGCTTTTGACACAATCAAAGCACGTAATCCCTTGGGTGATTTTTTTTTTTTTTTTTAATAAAAAGAAATGCAATCAAAATTGATTTTCCAAATACCGGAGAAAATGGGTCTGTAATTGAGTAAGTCTTTCTGATAAAAGTATTCTGAGCAGTTCTCAACCTCTCATTTGTTTCCCGGTGTTCTTTCTCGCATGAAATAGAAAGTGTAAGCAACAATAAAGCATAAACAAATATTCAGAGGACCAGCTCTTTCACACCTGTACTCTTTGAAAGTACATTGTCTTCTGACACACTGTAAAACCATGGCCTTTCCCAACACAGAACACACCACAGCTCAGGAGAAAAACTGACTAAAGAGACTAAAAAGTCTCTTAAAGGTATTTCAGAATAATTCTGACATAAACCCCCCCAAATGTGTTCCTAGCAGAGAAATATTGCAACAGCTCTTCAAACTCAAGTTTAACGTGGCCACAACGCAAAAGCCATTGATTTCTCTCCTGTTAGATCCCCAGATCCAATGTCCCCACAAATCACTGTCAGAATGACAAGGAAAGCAAACAGCTCCCTCCTTTTCCACCAAAATTTTATTTCTCCTTGCCTTTCTCCCTTCATTTTTTCTTGTATGTCATCAGGTCAATTCCCACCTCTTGTGGCCTGTGTTGCAGAGCCACTGAGCCCTAGTGGCAGCTGGAGCTCAGAGCCACAAAGATGAGATCCTTAGTAGAAACACTGAACACACCATTCCTTGTTTCTTGTGCTTGTAAATGAGGAGACATGGAGAGTCGGGCACAAAGCACTGCTGAAGGGGAATGCTGGCTGTCTTATTACTGCTCCCTTTCTTTTTTTAGCATTACTATCAGTAATGATGAAAATATAACTAGATGTCTCCAGTTACTAAGTGTTTGAAATAACAACATGGCCCTAAAACTCTTCATCAAACAAGCATTATTAATCTGGCTTTAACACATGGGAAAAGTGAGCTGCAGGGAGAAGGGTTTCACCTCCCTTTCCTGAGAAATCCTGAATCCAGTTTTCCATGACCTTACTTAGAAACAGAGAAATAAAAGCGAATGTTTTAAGGACACTTTATGTAGACACTAAAATACATGATAAGTACATAGGGAGAAAGACAGCCTTATCTTTTCAAGAAGCCACTTCTTAACAAATTCATTTCTCCTGTTCATTTTGACCTTTCATCTTGCAATCAGAGAAACCATCCCTCAGGAACTGAAGTTGCCTCGATTTGGGAGCAAATGCTCTCAACTCGACTCTGTTGTGAGCTTTGCCCCTTTAAAATTCAGGCAAAGTAAAAATTTTATCAAAATGATTTCTTATTTTCTTCTATGGCTGGTACAGAAACCTGCGGTTACACCAGGCTCCAAGTTCAGCTTCACTCCTGGCCGTCCTGACAAGAAAACTGCTGCTGCAAGCAGCTGACTTGTCAGGTCCTGAGCCTTGGGATGATGTAGAAATACTAAAAATCGGAAAACTCAGTTCAGAAGGGATTTCAGACTTTTCTGTTTCTCTTCCTAGCAGGGATCTAAGAAATCTGCACTGAAAACCACCTTAGCTAGGATTGTATCAACTCAGCAAAACTGCTTGAGACCACAGAACTTTTTTGCTGATTATTCTGTGGAAATGTCGCTTCTCCTGGGTTCCCAAAGGTAATCACTAAACAGAATAGGGATTTTTAAATGTATTTTTCTGCTTGGCTGCTGAACCACATGCAATTGCTCTCTGATTTAAAGTCTGTTCCTGGAGACTTGCATGACTACAGTTCCAGAGCTCCTCCCCAGGCAGCTGCTGTTCACGCTCAGTGCTCTGGGCAGCCTGATGAAAAGCATCCACCTGCTCCATAGCAATTCCTTGAGAACTTCTTGTCTTCCTCTTTACCAGTCAGCATTTAGATCTTTAGCTGGTATAAGTGAGCACTGGAATCGGTTACAGCATATACACATTTATAAGAGCTGTAGATCTTGCCCCCGCTTTTTCCTACATTCATTTACATTTTGGGATACCATCTCTTGCTGCTTTAAACCACTCCAAATTGAGCTGGTCATCAAGGTAAGCTACAGCCTGTGATATCACAAGATGTCCTTTAAAGTGCTACATTCCCCTCTGAAAGCATGAAGTTCCTTTTATATCACCTAATGAAGACTTAGCATTTTTTACAGCAATGAAGCCTTACTCCGGGCTAAGTGATGGACATAACCAAAAAAAAGCCTGTGCACTAGACAAGAAGCAAAGTCAGAATACATGCATGCTTTTGCAGATGTTAGTAGAACAGAGCGCAGTCTTCAACACTCCTGCCCTATATCAGCTTATGAAATACATTCAGAACAGTAAAGCCTCAATATTGCATGCATTAACCATGGTTAAGCTCCTTTGGTTTCTTTTCAGAATCTGACCCTTGGTGATAATTGACCTCTCTCCTTTCTGATATCTGTAATTTCCTCTAAATTAGCCAGTCTAAACCTGCAAAAATTTGAGATGTCCAAAATATTAAAGGGGAAAACAATGCGATTCTGGGCATATAAACCTCGCAAAAAATACAGCACAGCTACACACAAATAAATTACATAATAAACATTATTCAATGAATGAGAATCAGGAAAAATTATTTTATGCTGCTGTAAGTGTTAGCAAACAATTAAAATTGTATCTGTGAAATACAGGTCACATCAGAACCATATCTGTCAAACAGAAATCACGTTTTATCATCTGAATGCCTAGACTCAAGGTCACAGAACACAAAATATACTTTAATTAGCAACTGAAGCCACAAAACTACTGTTTCTGGTTCAAGGGTATGTTTCTGTATGCTGATCCAGTGGCTGGTACCAGGTATGTTTCTGTATGCTGATCCAGTGGCTGGTACCAGGTTGTACCATCTTGTTTGGTAATAGCCTCTAGATGCAGCTATGCTTTGGAGACAAGTCATTAGGTAACACAAAAGGATAGGCAGGACTTTGTATTATTTTGGACTGGTGTCTCCTGATGGAAGACTGATTGGTCTGTGGTAACAAAAGAGCTGGCACGGTATGTACTATATATTTGAGCCAGCTTGTTTTGGGCAGACAGTGTGGAATTCAGTTTAACATTTTTAAAGTAAGAATTCAAATCCCTAAAGGAAGATTTGGAAAGAGCCGACTGCTTTCTACTAATCAGTGCATTAACTAAAAGCAGTCACTCATAAAACTTTTGTGATCTGCCTACAGCATCCCATACGCTGCTTTCAGCACCCAGGAGATCTCTCAACAGCTTATGTCAGGTGTGTCTGCATGCAGAATATGATGTAAATCACACAAATCTTGTAAAAGTTAGTTACAGATACACTCCACTGCAGGGAAACTGGTACACATTAAAGGGGAATCTCAAACTTGTATGTGAATTCATATGTGAATTCTGGAAGATTAAATTATTGAGGGGTGCACTCACCATTCACTTGGCATATGCATGTCGATGCAAGCCACTCCAGGAAGCATTTGCAAGGGAAATTCTCATATTCATCTTCACCTTGAATATATTCCCATAAAATTGAGTGACAGTAATCTGACTACACCACTGGGATTCAGCACCTCTGCCAGGAATGACTCACAGAGCACTTTCCTCTTTTCACTGCATTTCCTTTGTGACAGAGGAGCTTGCCTTGCCCATCTCCAAGATGAAATATTGGAAGAACCAATATTTTGCACATCCACTTGAATTTCAGAGTTGTAGCAAGTGGCTTAAGTTGCCCCACATCAGCCCTTTTACCCTCTCTATAACCCTGTTGACTCACAGCACGCAATGTAGACACTTGAGATAACTGAAAAAGGCAAAAGGATGGAGAGGAAAAAAAAAAAAGAGGAGCAAGTAATGGTTCCAATTCCCTGGAAGCTGTTGCTGGCTTCCTACTTTCTAGCCTCAAGGGGAGACATGACTAAAGTCTTCAAGGTAACTACAGAAAGGGCAAGAAATACAGAGTTTAAATAACAATAGCAACAAGATATATTTTAATTAGATAGCAAGAATACCTTTCTATTACTTCTAGAAACTGGGGATTCTGCATCACTGAAGGATTTGAAGCACAGGCTGGGAACTCCCTGTCACATACACTTTAGCTATAGCTGAGTCTGCCCTGGAACACAGACACCGTCTACGTGACCTCTGAATGTTCCCTCCTGCTCTATTATCTGCTGAATAAGAAACTAAACTATAGCCTCAAAATACAGCAATTCAGCTGCAAACCACAACTTTAGCCATTCTTTCACATAGTTGTTCTTTCAAAACCAACTGTTATATCTCTTTTCTTCCCAGAAAACCACTGAAGGCTCCTTAGACAACGCAAAAAATCAGACCCATATGAGTTCATCTCTGAACAAAGAAGGTGAATGTGGCAAGCTTATCCTTTCTGGTTCCCATTCACATGGAGTCCCTGCAGGTTCACTCAACTTTTCTAGTTAGGTGACTGTCCCCCTGCTATACCCTGGGGTAACTGTATGTGACCTTTTCCTATGACAATGTTTTTCCTAACATGCAGTACCATCAGAAGTTTGGAAGAACAATTCAATCAGCTTCTACTTTAAGAATAATATTAATGTTATGTTAATAAATTAGCTAATAAATTGTGCTATTGAATAGCATCCTAGGCTACTTTTTTACATGATTTCAAGGCTTGAGTGGTAACTAAGGAAGTTTGCTCTTTCTTCCACTTCATATTAAAGAGGCACGTCTGAGCTGTTGCACTGTTTCATCCAGACATGCTATGGTTTTGTGGTAGTTGAAGAATAATCACTTTCAGAACATCTGAAGTACACCTCTTGTGTCTGTGTTTGCACATTATGTATTCAAATCTGTTAGTCACTGCACTTGAGTTTATTCTCTCACAAAACCTTGCCATGAACTATACACAGTTAAGGAAATTCACACTGGAAATTCAAATACCTTAATACTTCAGACCAATAGCTCTCTAGCAATCCCATATTCTTGTGTGACATTTGACTATGAATCATTTTGGTGTTGTATCAAGCCCTCAAAGTTCTTTTAATGCAGAGTTTCTCATCTGAGTTTCACTGGGACTTATTAAACACAGGGGTTTTCTTTCCCTATCTCATATTGACATGATTACAGTAACTGTGTAATTACATGCATAGGGTAAATATACTTATTGCATAATTGCAAAATCAAATAAATCCTGGCAAACAGAGAATGTTTTTAGGGCAGGCAGGACACATACTGACAGGTATAAACGAACTAGAAGCACTCTTATTTCCCATTATTAATATTTAGAGATAAAACAGAATACAATCTATCTACCATTGAGGTGACCCTTCCATTCCAAATGAGCCCTGCTGGCAGGAGAATGGGAGTTAATAAAGCACTTGCAATAACTGCAGAACATCTTTGTCTAGTGTTATCAACTGTATCCTGGAAGCAGGACAACTCAAAGGTTGAATTAGGTCTACTTACTAAACTTCTCAAATACATAGAAAGCTGCTTGGAAATGTAAAATATTACCAGCAATTTTTTGTCTTTGTGGAGAAAACCTATTAAGAAAAATGAAACCAAAATTGTACTCAAATACTGAGAGGAAAAGAAAGATAGGGACAGTAACCTTTCTATATTACAGTGCTTTATGTTTTAAAGTACAAAACAGGAGCAAAGACAGATAAGAAAAAAGGTACAGATTTTATGTCTGCCAATGATTTAGTGTGTGATGTTGGATTAATTACTTCATGCCCTTTATTTCCTTTTCTCCCTCTCTACTTAGACTGACATCTGTCGTCATTCATCAGAACATCAGCCAACAGATTGGGATGCTGTATTCACTTGGGTGTCCCAGTGCTGTCGTGAGTTTCATTCACACAATGTTAAAAAAAGAAGCTGAGATTTGTCTGATAAAGGTAGACATGACCTTCAGGGGAGAGTGGGGAGAAGAGAGGGAAAAGGGATTTGTGTTTGTCTTTCAAAAATGACAGGATTCAGCTGGGATGTGTTTCCAGTTGATTAAAAACAAGAAGCAAGCCCCCAACTCTTTAGAAAGGAGTGAATGGAAATGATGCTGTCAACAACTGCAGTACCACTGGGAGCACTCAAAACACTATTCAAAGACCAAAACCACCAAGGTTCCAACACAGCATTAGAATAATGATGAAAGAATTCATTTATGAGACAGTAGGTAAGAGGTTGACATAAACTGAAACTTAGCATCCCTATATGTTAATAGGAATGTACATTTGTGTCCATTCTGACACAAGATGAGATCATTGAACTTGACCTCAGTGAGACTGCTGTGAACGTAAGCAGTTACGGCACTCACACCTATTTTGTATGCAGAACAGATAACACCAGCTATACGTCACCTTCCTGTGCCTGTGATGAGGAGCAGACCCTACAGCTTATATGAATTCTTTATATAGAGAAGATGTGCAGGTTCAGTCAGATACACAGAAGTCCTGCAGCTCATCAAGAAAGGACATAATTTTCCTTGAGGAAAGGTCAAGAACAGGTGTATGAACTGTAGAGCTTGGCACAATAAAGCTCTACCCACATACACCAGCCACTAAAGAATATAACATTACCTCAAAGAACCCAGTTATCGATGACTTCTCATCTTGAGGCACTCAGCTTTGAGCATCTTAGATTGAACACTGAAATAGCAGCAATCAGGACCTCTTTGAACCAGACCAAAGTCATCCTGAACCGGCCGTGTTTAGCTACAGCCTTTTAGACTATTGGCTTGCACTGCCATGCACTGTCATGCTGCTGGTTTGTAGATACAGGTCCCCTAGTTAGTGCGGGCGCACTACATACCTGCATCACAAAAGATTTGAGTTCATTTTTAAAGTATCACTTATATTGGGTCACACAAAATGATTTTTTATGCTATACCAGTTTCCCAGAAACCTGAAGCACTACACATCAGAAAGAAGTAATTATAATCCCTGGGATCCAAGCCAAATTCTCTTATTGAAAACAGATATTATACAGATGCATTATACTACAGATCCTTCAGTGTGACCGGCCTGTTTTCATAACACTTGGCTTACAAAAGCTCAAAAGAAAGCAGAGAATGAAATTGCCCAATGACCTCTTCTGCTGACAGCCCCTGTTGCTCATCTCAACTCTGTTTGATAGAACGCAGCAAGTTCTTTTAAATATTTTATCCACTCAGTGATCATGGGTGAAAGAAAGGACTAACAAGAAATGACAAGTGAAATAACTACATTTCCGGACCTGACAACACTCTATTTTTATTTCTACCAGGGTTGTGGATAAGATATTAAGGTATGACTTTGACAAGAGATTAAATAAGTGAGTATAGCATTTAAATTATATTATACCCACCCTGATCTGAATGTTCATTTGGAAACAGCAGGGAGTAAAAGAACACAGGGAAAAAAATGTGATGTTTCCTTATGCTGCAGTAAATGCTGGTTGCTTCTGTGTGAAATTTTTCTTGTGAGAATCATTCATTTCTTCACAGTGCCACCTGAACAAACCATAAAGAAGCAGACTCTAATGATGACAGGAAAAGGTATCTAAGTTAAACAACTTAGAGTGAAAAGTCCCAATAAAATATTTTAAAGAACAGTTTTGTAGTCGTTCTCTGGAATACCTAAATGCAGTAGTGTGTGAATTACGGAAGACTAGTATCACATTGTACCTAGGTTAATAACTCACCCATAATATTTTTCCAATTCTATTATTTCTTTAGTCCTTTACCCTAGACAGAAGAATTTCCTTCCCCTCCCAGGAAAAAAAAAGTGGGTTAGACAAGTCTTAATGCTCTCTGTTCCTGTCTTGGGTTTGAGCTGTGTGTAGAACTGCAGAGGTGCAAATAATGGCAGGTAAAGCATCACTCCCAAGTGCCCAGATTGTCTCTCCTTCCAACCAACTCTTTCATTAAGGCACAGGGATCCTTGTGCTTTGCAGATAGCCCCAATCTGAGATTCGTACAATGGAGTGTGTTCCTTGAAATCAACTGTCTGTCAGAGGCCTCAGCAGTGCTCACTGTCAGTCTGACACAGAAATATGGGAAACAGCCCTGGTATACACAGCTCTCTGGCACATACCCCAGCCACAGCCTGTGGAGATACAGCATTGTATACCAAAAAAGAAAGAGAAAAAGGAACAAGGATTTCTGGACTATGAAGTCAATTCATGCAACAACAAAAAATTAATAGAAGCTCCAGGCATACAGAGAGTGGCTGCTCTGGGTGCGTCTGCACTGCACACGCAGTGACACATCCTGCGCTTTGGTTCTGATTCCAGCAATCCAGCCCCTTTTTCCCCCATCACAGTGCCCCACAGAGAGATGAGATTATGATCATAAATTGATGTTATAAAAAACAAGTATGATGTGATCCAAAATTAAGACAATGCTTCCTCCATGGTCATGCTGAGAATAAACTCTGGCTACCTTCAAAGAAGCCAGAAAGCTACCTAATGACCTGACAAGCTAATCATTAGCAACATTTCACCTAGGCCTTAAAATATTTTCATTGCAAACGACTTTCTCATTAGATGAATGCCCACTGCAGAAAGTAATTACCCTTTCTTTGAACTTGCATTTCAGAGATTTGAAACAACTAAAAAAAAATGACAGAGAAGAATAAGCACATACTTTTAATGATTCCCTCTCTTCCCCCTTCCTCTCCTGGTTCCACATCAGTAATAGAGTAAGGGGCAGGGGAACAGCTTGAATCTTCAGCAACAGAATTCAAGGAGACTGCAAAAGATGTCATGACCAAGAGGTAGCTCTCACCAGCCATTTCTTTAAAATTGCTGCTCTGACATATATGAATTGACAGGAGAGTGTAAGCGAGCTGCCAGGGCAGTTGGGTCCTGGCTGGAAGCACAAAGCTCTGAGGGCACACGCCATGACACAAGCACAGAACTGCTGGCTCGCTGTAAATGCACTCCCCATACAGAACAGGGGATAGCAAAGACAGATGCTTACAATTCATTTAAAATATACACCCTAACTGAAGGCTGCATTTTCCACAACGTTTACTTGTTATGTGTCCCAGCTCAGCTGAGTGTGAAAGCTGACAAGAGATGAAGCAATGGGATCTGGGCTGCAGCCGACAAGCTCTTAGGCTCTCAGAAACAAACATCCACTTGTAACTGTGCTCACCGAATTATTCAGTTATTATTTTTCTGCATGTGTATCTGCTGAGGCATACAGGCTAAAATTAGGGTGCATACATGTATATGTGTAGATGTATGTAAGCACACAGACATTTAAAAGGGAAAGGAGGAAATTGGAGTCTTAAGTTAATAATAGTATTGTAATTCTTTGTCTTAAATTCATTTTGTGATCGTTCACCTTGAATTTGACTCACAATAACAAGCTCATCTCACTGAAGAAGATGCTAACATCAGACAATAATACAAGACCATGCTATAAAAAAAAATAAAGATTTTTCTCTACACTAAGAAGTCAATATATCCCTTCTGTGAAAGAAATTTTGTGTGTGTGCCTCTTTATAGGATTTTTCTGGTGTTGGGAGAAAGCTATTACAGAGGATGAATCAAAAACAAAGCAACATTTACCAGTGCTTTCTCTAAGGGCAGAGAAGAGAGAATAAAATTGGCCCCATCATTAAATATTTACATGTGTGCAGAGAGACAATAATAGACAGAAAAGACAGAAAAGGAAGATGATGTTCAAACCAAGACTGTGAAAATTATTTTCTTCAGTAAAGTGGAAGGGAGGGGAACTGAGACGCCATGCCTCACCTGATTATGTTTTGTTCCATGTGTGCTAGAGAGCAGCACACTCTATGATCTTCCCATCAGAAACTGTAGCTGACATCAGATATCCCCAAAGTACAGCACAATGCTTTCTAACCCAGCTTCCCCTGAGCCCCATGATAACACACCTTGATGCAGGTACTTTTGTGGGAACACAGGGGTGGGCATGGCCATGGGCACAGACAGGCAAAGCTGAGTCCTGGGGCTCCCTGAGCACCTCCCATGAGAAACTCAGTGCCTCCAGCACAATGCAGTAAAAAAATCAATAACTGAGTGTAGCAGCCTGCCGCCTCCTCCTCCTCATGCCACTTAACCCAGCATGTCTCGTGTCATCTGCACACATCCATCCATGCTTTGTGACATGTACATATCAAATTCCCTCCTTAACTGTGGCCTCTCACATGCTGGGGACAAGTGGCTGCAGCTCAACCCCAAAGGGAGACCGTGGCAGGGCAATGCTGGGCAGCCTCTCTAATCCCTGGCAACACAAGCTTAGGGTCCTGGTGGTGCTCCTGACCCACACCTCTGGGCACAGCTGGGGAAAAGCTTACTGAACTACCTGCATCTTATAAATATAACATTTTTATTGCTACAACCATAAACAGTTTGGGTTTTTTTCAGTAGGGGTGAATTGATTTCCATGTGTTTAAAGCTAAGCACAGGTATCAGTGAGTGCACGATCACAGCATTAATTCAGAATTAAACCCCTTTGGATTTCAAGCAGCTTCAGCTTTCACTACGAGTATTGCTACCACCTCTACTAATTGCACCCAGTGGAATATTCTGGAAGTACAGCTTTATTTTGAAAGGGAGAAAAACGTATTACATAGACTTTGTAGAGGTCTAAATTTAAAAAAACCCACATAGCTTCACTTAAAAAACTCCACAAGTTTTTCTACTCAGACACTTTCAACAGTTTTTTGTTCACTTTAAATCCTGCTCAGAGCTGCTATTTTCAGGAAAAAAGCTGCATATATCTGATGCAATTCAGATATTGCGCTGCAAAAGGTGTCTTTAAAGTGCAGATTTGGTCAAGGAACATCCTGCAGAGATTTGATGAGGAGCTTTTATACTTAAGTGGTAGCCTTTGTACTGTATACAAGGAGGAGGAAATAGCTATTCAGGCAGAAAAACAGTGATCTATTATTCCAGAGAAATAAAACTCTGAATATGACAAAGCTGATCAGCAGCACAAAAAGCACAGTTGATCACTGACATCTCTCGCTTGCCAGATAACACATACTGAACACTACCAGCTCATGACTGGTTGCAGTTTGCATGCTATGATGGATATTTACTTTCATCTCTTAAACCTGCTTTCCAACCCTGTCCTGAGATGACAGCACTTTGTAAGGGATAACCAGACATGAAAATCGAGGCCACCATATAGATTTGAGAACTTTTAGTAAAGACTGAGTATTTTCCAAGACTTGCACCTAATTAGAGTTGGAGTGTGTCTCCAGAAAGGTGCGTGTGTTCTCTCCTCTCTATTATCTGTCACATTACATTTCTTCTCAACATAATGCAGCAAACCTTGGGAGTGATTTGCAGAATACATTAACATAGTTTAACACAGTGTGCATAAGATTTACATGCTAGTGCTGTTAAGGGAAGGTGATAGGTCAGAATAAAGTGGATGATTAAAAAAAGTTGATTAATCTCTATAGCACTGTTTCAAAAAGATATATTGGAACAGAAAACTTGAGTCCTTCCTTCCAAGTATCTTAGTTATGCAAAATGAAAGGTACAATGCTGAAGCTGTGATCTTCCCCACATGACCAGGCATTACCCGCACGAAGCTGGTGGAACAGTGATTTTTGTAATGTGGGGCTACTTTTCAGCTCTCATCCTACAGACCCTTGCTGGGTTGTCCAACTCAGCTGTCTCATCCTGTACCTCTCATCTTCCTTTGTTCAGTAAGGATGGAATTACACATAAAAATACTTTTTTTCTTGGGTTGACAGCCAAGGAGAGGCACAGTGGTTTCTGCTTGAACATATCAAGGCTGAATATATCCAAATATCTGCAGAGGATGAGGCACTGTAGGAGGCTCTCAGTCCCAGTGAGGCAGATGGGATTTTGTTCAACTGCCACTTCCAGTGGGGCCTAATGGAATCACAGAATCATTAGGGTTGTAACCTCTGTAACCTTCAGCAGGTTACATAGGGATATGTCCAGGTGGGTTTTGAATGTCTCCAGAGAGGGAGACTCTATAACCCCCCCCCCCGGGCAGCCTGTTGTGGCTCTCTGCCATCCTCAAGATAAAGAAGTTCTTCCTCATGTTGAGGTGAAACTTCTCATGTTTTAGTTTATGGCCACCGCTCCTCATTCTGTCACTGGGCACCACTGGAAAGAGTCTGGCACCATCTTCCCAGGACCCACCTTTGAGATATTTATATGAATTAATGAGATCCCCTCTCAGTCTTTAGGCCAAACAGGCCCAGCACCCATAACCTGTCCTCAGAGAAGAGATGCTCCAGATGCCTGATCATCCTTGTGGCCCTCTACTGGACCCTCTCCAGTAGCTCCTTGTCTTTCTTGTACTGAGAGACCCAGAACTGGACACAGTACTCCAGATGTGTCCTCACCAGGGTCAAGCAGAGGGGAAGGATCTTCTCCCTTGACCTCTTGGCCACTCTTCCCAATGGAATACCCCAGGATACCATTGGCTCTCCTGGCCACAAGGGCATGCTGCCAAGCTCATAGTCAACTTAGTCATTGGCTGCCTGGGGAGGGGACAGTACTGCCACAGCCCCAGTCCTGGATGAGATCTCCTGGCTTTGCCACAAGAAGAAAGAGCCCTAACTCATAAAGGTAAAACACCAGTTTGGCCTGAATCTCAGTCTCTCTCAGCTGCATGTGCGTAGCTCTGAATAAAGCACCAGTCAGTCACCCCCTCAGCATTCATCACAGTATTGCTGCCATTTCCCAGCGGGTTACTTCTTTCTGGTGGAATTAATTGACCTCTGACATGTTTATTGCTTTACTGCCACCAATTTAGCACCAGTTTATTCATCAACATCTGGTGGTCGGAAAATTGTATTTTACATTATTAGCTCTCAAATGGATAGCTAATGCTGCTTAATGGGGCAGTTATGTGCTATTATGGATTCATTTTTTCTCATTTTGCAAATGAATGGAGAATCTTCATCAAATAAATATTTGCCAGTTGGCTTAATATTGAAGTCGCTAATTAAAAACAGAGCAAATGCTCAATATATGGAGGACTGAATGGTAGTGGCATGTGAGTTTTAAAGAAGTAGCATTCCTACCACACCGTACTTGCACAGAGGCCAAATTGGCAATCAAGTGATCAGTGTGAGGAAGGTTGAGCTGTATTTAAATATTGCCTCAGTAAAATGCTACTGATTTACTTCTCTGGTGCCAGAGACACAATATGGGCATAGCTAAAATTGGCTTCTTTTCCTGGCTTTTACAAAAGAAATGGAAAAAATAAAATACGGAAATAAACAATCTTGGACTCAGTCCTAAAAGAATCTTTTTCCCTCCACTGGCTAGCACAACTGCATTTTACAATGGGAATGTGCATAGACAGTGTGACCTGGCATGCAGAATTCATGAAACATCTCTGCATAAACATGTGAATTTGGAGTAAACACATTTCAAGCTGACAAATCGCAGCACTGAACTGAGAGCAAGCTACACTCCAGCATGTGTGGCCCCCGCGTTCAGTGCCCGGCTCAGATTTGAGACAGTTCAAGTCAAGGCACTTAAATGAACGCCCAATTCTCAAGGCCTAATAGTTCATACAGTTTAAAAGCTTTTTATTTTTTTGCTACATACAAATACATGAGTGTATTTATTACTGTTCAATTATTTGGTTACACATAGATACCTGCTGGTAGTATTCAATGCACAGAAACACTTCAGTTTTCCTTACAATAAAACTCTTTCCTCATTTCATGATCATACAAAGTATTTTAAGGAGGCATCTTTATAAACCAACTACTGACTTTAAGAATGCAGATGTACGAGTACATTTGGTTTGCAGGACTGGAAATTGCTGCCAGTCTGATGTTCCATGTGCTTGCAAGTAACTGAATTGAAACAAATATGAGCACTCACAAGTCTAAATCCACATAGAAATTCAAGTGCTTTTTTTGCCACAGTACAAATACAAATGTGAATGAAATCTAACCTGCATTTTTTGTATGCTCATTGTATGAAAGGGTGCTGAGAGACTGCTGAGAACATTTCTGACTCCCACAGGTGATGTCTAATAAAAAGCCATACTTTAGATTTAAGAAGCCTTCAGCATTTAGCGTAGCTCACCCATGTCACCTTTTCACTACAATCCACATGCATCTTGAGGCAAATTAATAAAGGCATGAACACATACAAATGATTGTAATAGTGCTATTAAAATGTGAAGATCCCTGTTTTCCCCAAACCATATAATTCCTGTCATTTCAAAGAGAACATACTCTAATCTAAAGCTACTGAAGCACACAGATGTACCAGCTCTAACATATCTATTGGCTTTATGGACCATTAAAGAGCACAAATGGCACTATGAATTATCTCTGAAAACGTCAATACATTTCTAATACCATAGGCACAATCCTCCTAACCTTTGGATGCATAAATCCTGAGCCTAGGTCCCAGCTCAGCTCCTGAACACCCTCTTTTCCCATCTCACTTACTGGATGCAAGTAGCTGGCAGCAAACACAGCCCACAGACCCCTAGATGCTACTCTAACTTTACTACTATGGTTTCAAAAAACTATCAAGGGTGCTGAAAGCATTGCCTTAGCACTCCCCCAGCACAAGAAAAGTATATTATAAAAAGCAAACACCAAAGCAAAGGAAGCCATTACAAAAACATTTCTACTTATATTCAGAGCTCTAATACACTCTTGAGTGAAGAAAATAAACTGAAGAAAATAGAGAAAGAGTGATGAAAAAAGCTGTGTCAGACAGATACACGTGGATTTGTCCTGCCGCTGTTTGTGGATCCATTGGCACACATAGGATAAGAGTGAAGAAGAATTAGTGCTTCCCTAATACACATTATTTAAGCCTAGTGCAGAAGAATCATGAACTTGTCATTTTTAGGTAGTCAGAATAAAATCAAGATGCATGCCAGGTTTAACATTTGTAGCCTGATGTTCAGGCACAACAATATTTGTCGTGGCTGATGATTAGCATCTCTAGTTCCAAAATCCTTTATGAATTAATACACCTATCCATTGAGTAAAGGGATTTTTTTCCACCCTTATTTTTACTTTTGTACTAAATTTGCTTATACCACCTCAGTTTTCTCTTCCTCTATATTTTATATACAGCTTTGTTGTGGCCAGGAGAACCACATTTAGAGAGGTAGGAAAAAATAAATAAATCTGGCTTTCATTTCAGTGGACATCTCTGTTTCAGTACAGGCAATAAGGGTTTGTAATTGCAAAACCTTCAACTTCCACAGTAACTTGTCAAAGGAGGAACTAGTCAGATGAGAAACATTGATGGTTCTGCACTGCCAATACATTCAGACCAAATTACATCTATGTTAAGATCCCTTCTACCTGTCTGACAATATAAAATGACATGAAAGTTCTTCGCTCCTAGGCTTTGTGTCTCATCATCTCCTTTCATGGAAAGGACTGAACCACATTAGCCAGCCTCATAAACCCTCCCCATGCCATTCTGAAAGATATGCTATAGCAGAGTACTCCAGGCCATCTTTTCTGAGATTTATATGAAGCATCAGTCTGAAAAGAATCTTGATTTGTGCCTCTCTGCATGCATATTAAAGATCCTTTTGTCATAAGGAAAAGTAAAGCTAACTGTGGTATTCACAGCTTGTCACCCAAAACTGAATTAGCAAAGATGGATGGAATCTAGAGCAGGGTTTCCCTCTTTGGAGCAGGGTGATCTCACCAAGGAAAGGACCTGGACTATGTGATTTTAAGTTACAATTTAATGTCTCTAATTCTGCTGCAGCTTCAAATCTCCTGCAACAGACACCCTCAAATTGCTTTTTAATGTCTGATGCAAAGTACATTTTACTCTAAACCTCTATCTGATTTCCCCAAATCTGATGTAAACCAAGGTGAATCAGCCCAAATTTGCTGAAGGGCAGATCCGGATTGATTTCCAATTAAAGGGTGGCTTCTCTTGAATTTTGTGATGGTTCAGAAATACCTCACTGCAATTTTTTTTCCTGAGCTTGGAATCTGTAATGCCATCTCATATGATGTTTTTGTTGTAAGCTTTCTGAGGAACAGCTGTAAAACGGTAAAGGGAATCTCTATACAGCCTCTTTTCCAGTGGAAACGAAGAGGGATAAAGGAAAGAAAAAAGCAGTATGTATTGAAACACACAACACTTTAGCCAGGAAAGAGCTTTTCTCTATGGATATATAAAATACACCCTCACAACAAGCTTGTAGCTTATTTATCGTTCTCAGGTGGCTACTGAAAACTCCTTAAATGTTGTTTGATGGGGTATTGATTCTTCTCTGCCTTACCGGTGTAAACTGAATATATCTAAGAGGAGAATATATTGGTAATAAAAAAGGGTTGGGTTTTTTTTTGAGATCTATCAAAATAAAACATACTTGGGAGACTTTGAAGTTAAATGTAAAAAAATCTTTGGGAAATTGCCTTTCATTTCTGAGAGCACAATTGAAATTCAGTCTGAGGGTTTGCCTGAGATACCTCAGGTGCTCTCTCTGTTCCAAATTCAGTTGATGAATGTTGCCTTAAAAGATTTGCTGAAGCATCAGGCAGATGTAATTAGAGGAGAGCTAGCTAATACTGTGCATAGATCATCAAAGGATAAGTATGCACAAAGGAGATAAGAATCTCAATACAATTGTAATAATCTCTGCAGATTAAAAAAAAAAATAATAAATTACAATCATAAGAAGAAGAAGGTAATGAGAGCTTTGTGAGTATATGATCCAGGTTCCTCTGCCTTGGTGCGTTATCACCAGCATTTGCAGGGAACCCTGTTCAAGCCAGTAGAGCCATCCTGCACAGGGAGCTTTGGAAAACATGGCAGAGACTTAAGGAAAACAGCAGGTCCAAGTGGGCCACAAAAACTTGTAGAAATATTTCCCTAATGGCTCTGGTCCAACACCTCTCGAAGCAGGGATTTTGTTTGGACCTCTGTAGGATAAGAGGAAGCAAGATGTTCCCAGGGCTGGTGGATAAGCAGAAACTATCCCAGCATCCCCAGAGGAACTGCCTATGGGTCTGGCTGGAGTGGACTTGAACAACTGTGTGGTTGTCCAGAGCACCCAGGGTGTTGCCTAAATCTGCGATTCTTGCATGGAGAAACCCTGCATGAAGGTTTTGCATTGGGCACAAGTCTGAGTTTTGACTACTGAAATTCTAGTGGCAGGAGGTGATTCAGCTTAATCACAGGTCTTTCAAGCAAACACTAACTTCTGGAGGCATTACTGTGTGTGCTCTCTGAGCTGGAAATGGCTATGTAAACACCAGAATGACTCAGGGCCAATATGACTACTTTTGTATTGAAATGCAAATTATATAAAAGGGGTTTTTTTTTGTTTAAATCTGCCGAAATTCACCTTCTTTTCTTTAAACATGAAACACCTTTTAATGCAGTTACAGACGAGCCGTCATATCCCCTCTGAGCTGGTAATTTATGTTAAATATATGGTCACAAAAGCAGAGGCCTGTAAGGCCACAGCTAGAAATACAATACATATTTTTCCAACACAAAGATGAAAACCGCACTTTGATAGGACACAAATGGCCTCATTAGTGCATGGGCACACATCCAGATTTTATGATTTTTCTTTCCCTCTATGAAAAGCAGAAAAGAGGCAAAGAAAATAAATAAGGTTCACTAAAGCAGTGTCACAATATTGTAATAATTACCAATATGTTGTTACTCAAGTAGGTTGAAAGCCAAAGTGAACTGGAGGCTGGTCAGCATTACAGTGCTTACTACGCGGGACACCACATTGCTTATGTTCCCTTATGCTTCATTTACTGCGTTGGAAAAGCAACACAGGATCAGTTCCTACAGATAGTTTTATGCCTGCTGCCATTTTCAAGCAGTAGGTGTTAGCATTGCCTAATCTTATTGCACTAATTCCTATAGTCAATAATGACAGACAGACACTTCCAAAAGGTGACTGCCGCATCTGCCTTAGGACAGGAGAGATCTTCTTTCTGGAAGAGCGTTTCTTACAACAGTTCTGAGCAACTCAGGCTGGACACCGACATTTAAGGAGATTTACATGGAGACACCACAATGTAAGATGATTTTAGGGCAGGTATTTATAATAGGTGGAAGACATTGCAGTACTGAATGCTAAATGACACATCTACCGTTTGCAATGACTAGGCTCATTCAGGCTTGGTAATGCTAGAAAGGTTTGCAGTCAGGTTATCAATACAGACACCAGTAAGTCAGTAAATGGACTTGCATATCATAGTGACATAGCCTCACAGTAAACCCCTTTATCTGGATGCATGCCAGCACCAGTACCAGACCTCGTCTGCCCAAATGCAATGTCCCTTTTCCTCTTTCACCGGGGAACTTGAACTCTAACAAGGAAATACAACTCTGACCTTTCAGTCAGACAAGGACTGTTCTTGCTAAGACAGCCCAGACAGATTCATACACTGACATTACCTTCAACTGCAGAGCAGTTAGCAGTTCTTCCATACACATTTTGCACATATCCAAGAACTCCAGGAGAAAGGTTTCATTCATTTGTTTTCACATCACTGATCTTTGTACTGACAACTCCAAAACCCCCAGTTACCCATCCATGCAGTCGTGGCTGGAAAATGATATTTTCATACAAAAGACCATCACGTGTGAGTAGCAGCATGCTTTCCCGTCTCCGTTTGAACTGAAGAGTGTGTGTCTAATTGAGATGCCTGACAGAATGGAAGTCAGCAGGAGTAAAAGCTGCTCCTTTCCCACTGTAGCAGGGCTCATTTTCACTGCAGCCTTCCAGATTTCTTCAGGATTTAGTTCCACACATATTTAGGGGAGGAATAAAACTGTAAAACCTTAAGCAAAATATCCAAGAGCACTCAGCATTCCATTCACTCTGAGGAACTTCTTGCAATTTATGCAGACCTTGGAGCAGGCTGGAAGTTAGGGTCACGTCATCACCAAACCATGATTTTCCTCCCTCCTTCCCAATCTTGAACCTTTAATTCATCTATCTAGAACAGAACAGCTATAGGCAGGTAGTGAGTTACTGTTCAAATGCTGCAGCTCAGTGGGTTGGCTGCTCTGTAAGGAAAGAGGGACCTCCTCAAATAGGAGGTAAGCTTAAACATCAGCTCTGAGTGCCACAATCCCTGCTGATTTAGCTCTAAAGAAAATAAGGCCAGGTTAACAGGAAGAGGCAATACCTTTCATTAACTTGATATACAGAATCAGGCAAGCCTGCAAACACACTACAGGCTCCAGCTATAGGACTTGGGCCTAATAAAAAATAGCTCCTCTGCCCACAAACTCTAGTTTTCCTCTGTGTCTTAGACCATCACTGCCACCAAAGCCCTATTACTATTGCAACAGCACAAGAAATCAGCAGTGATCTGAGTTGGCTCACTGGAGAAAAATAGCTCTACCCCCCCCAATAGGTATGACCATTCCAGGATAAACAACAGGTATAGTCTACAGCAGGATGGAGCGAGGAAGAAAGGAGGCAGAGGTGATCACATAGAGGTAGCCCCAAGGCAGGTACCAGCTCAAGCATGGGCTAAGCAGGAGGTGCAGTTGCAGTTCCACTGCAGAACACGACCTGGGTTTGGATTACAAAGGTACTTTGGTATCCAAGATTACACTTGGCTGCCTTGTCTGAGTTTCTAATGAAAATAAGTAGATTAGGGGTTAGATTTTTTAAGGGATTTAATTTCCTAAAGGGACAGAAAAGTACCCAGTGGGAGAGTATTACAACTCAATTAGGATTATAACAAAGAGCTTGTATTTGTTTTTCATATTCACATAATTCATAAGTGGTAGAAGGGATTTTGTACAAACAATCAAACTGTAGCAAACCTAAAATATACCTTGGTTTCTTTTGATAGAAATTAACTGTATGAAGCACTTCAGGCCAAATTAAATTTCAGAATGCTATCAGTACTCAAAAGAAATGTGGATCCAGAAAGAAGTTCTGCTGCAATGATTACTCCAACTGCTGGGGGCTTTTAATTGAAATATTGGTATTTCACTGGAGGCATTTACCCTGAAACCCGAAAATTGCCAAAATAATGACAATTAACTCTTTTTTGCCCTTCTTGTCATCAATATCTCCAAGAGACCCAACTTCTGGTCCTGTTTTACCCTCCCTACTGATGAACACTTTATTGTGCTCTTCCACGGTAAGGACCGCCTGTCTTGGTTCTCCAGTCTTTGTTACACTCTGAAAAAAAACCTTAGGGAAATCTAATGTCCCAAATATTACCTCAATGAATTCGGAAGGAAGAAACAACATGTGTAATCCTGCCTTTTCCCCTGAAATCCTTAATCTTCCCTGTTTCTGAACGGCTGCCAAAAGTGAATTCTACAGATGAAATTATTTTCTTCTTTGGCTCTTCCAACATTTTCTACAAAACCATCCACTGATAGGAAAAGGTAACATTTACCAAAATTGTTTCCTGTGCCAAAAGCTTTAACTGTAATAACAGGCTGAGACAAGTCTCCTCAGAGTCAGGTTTTAAGAGCTCTCACAGCTTCCTGGTGCTTCCATCTAAAGCAGTACTGTTACAAGCTAACCCTTTATTTCCTAATGAAATACAGATTAATTGGGAGCTAGCCAGGTAACAGAAGCCTGAGCCAGGACTTTGCCCCGTGGTTATTTAAAAAACTATAAGGTCTAGTTAAAAACTTTCATTACATTGGTTTTGAATGTATGTTTCTTAAAAGCTGTAAAGCAATAGCGTAACTTTTGAAAGAATACCATTTACACTGTGGAATGGTGTAAAGTTCCTCCCCTGAGGTAGCTATGTTACCTCATTCAGTTTAAAAACAATAAATTGAAAGTTAAACATGAAAGAAAGGAGGGAAAGGTGGAAGAAATAGGTGGAAAGGCATTGAAGCTGTAGGAGCTCTGACAAATCATCTTGGCAGATAGTCCCAGCGATGATGAGAAATTGTTCTGTGCATTTTATATATATTTTTACAAGCCAGAACAAAATATGCACTTGAGGCAAAGTTGTAGAATATTGTTAAATTAGTGGGCTTCTTTTATTAATGCCCACAAGCATGCAGTGATGAAAAAGGATTATTCTAATACACAACCAGTGTAAGAAAACATGATGATACATGTCCCTGTCCTGCAGTCTGTTACCTGTACTTAATACTGTGAGTAATGACTTGACAATATCATAAAAGTTCTTGTTCTTAACTTGGAATTGCATACATTGTTTTTATTTCCTTTAATGGATAAGTCTAGTGACCTATATTTACAATACATTACATCAAATCCAACAGACTACTCCGCATATTCAGCTCTGTGTGCCTTCTACCTTGCCCTCTTACGAATTAGAAGAGCGACTTGGTGTCAATTATATATGTAAAATATACTTTACCAAAGCATATTCCTTAACGAAAACTGAACCTCACTGTCATTCATTCACAAGCGTTATTTGAAGCCAGCAGAAGAAACCTAATGCATGCAATTCTACTGATAAGAAGAGTGAAAATTAGAAACATAGAGTTTTACTCAAACAGCTTCAAGTATCCCTGGAAACAGGTAACTAAATCCAGGCAAACCCTGCATGCTTCAGTTCACAGCAGGTTCTTAAATTAATTCTGTTTTGCTGTTCTCCAGGCTTGGACTCTTGCCTGAAGAGTCGAGTTAGATTAATTTAAATCAGTGAATTAAAAATTCCCATGTAAGACAAGGAGAGGCTGTTGTGGTGTGATGCAGGACAGAACAGATGTGAACAACAGCCCAGGTTTAACTGAAAGATGCAGGTGTGCGTGTCAAGTCACCTTCAAGACAGATTTTCTACCCATCTTTAAAAGGTTCTGCAAAGGCTACATGCTCACATGGAGGACAAGATCTTATAATATGATGCCAAGTCAGGATGGATTTGTGTGCTCAGATGAGACGCTGCTCATAGTTTGACTTTCATAGCTAAACCCAAGCTCAGCTGCATTTTCTATGTTCTAGTTCAGTATCAGCTGTTTAGAATTTTCTGAATTTTGATCTAGGCACAAAATGCAACAGGAACAGAACCACTGGTGTTTTCATTCACTTTCATTTTGCTTCCAGAGGGAGAAATCATCTCAAAGACTGTATTATCTGCTCTCATACCAACGCCATTAGTAAAATGCCATTTTGATTTGAAACAACTACAACCTACCTCAGAAAAAAATAAATCCCATGTTCCATGCACTATATATCACTGTATGAGAGCTTTTCACTAGCTGGAAAACTGTGTGTTTATATATGAGCATGGCTTAAGTAGCTACACAATGAGAAGAGCAATGAAAATGCAAAAGAGTTAGGAAGGGCTGAGCTGCAAGAGGAAACTGAACCTTGACACGTCTTGGGAATACTGAAGCTTGTATAATAAGGTCAAATTCTCACCTCACATTGATAAATAGACCATTACATAAATAAAAGATTATGTGTGTGGTCTTTATTAGACAGACTTGTAAGCTCAGTGAAGAAGACAAGAATGATGAATAGTTCCTCAAACAGCACTGAATTAGCAGCACTGCTCTGCACAGAGCAAGCTCTGGTCTGCAGTTTAGCTTGCCTTGCATAAAAGCTTGCTTACACCCTTCTAAGTCACTGTAGTGGAACAATATTTTCACAACAACATATTTAGGTGTTGGAGAAGATGCCCAAAGGCACAAAATACTGTCTATGACAAGCATGAGGGAAAACAGTATCATCTTTGAGTTCAAACTATCAGTTTCTAGCATGTGCTGAATGTGAAGGGAGCAGTTCACTTACAAGTGAAGATTCTGCATGCTTAAAGCTGCAGCTCCTGGAGGAGAAGATGATGCAGCTCAAGAACTGGTCCAGTGAAAGTAGGTTTACCTGGAAATGCTTTGACAGCAATCTTAAGACAGTCCCACATTTGCCATGCAAAAGGTTTAGGTACATAACAGAAAAGGAGAAGAAATAAAGAGAGAAAGTAGCAAATAGCATAAACTCAGCCATAGCAGCTAGAAAAAAATTGTCTGGGATGAAAAGGATGAAAACAAGAGCAAAGCAATATCAACAGTGAACCATGCCTGTAGCTACTGATTTAAGAGCACTGCAGTGCATGAGGGCCTTACTTTCTTGATGTTGAACATGGTCCAGCCATGGTCAGAGCTGCTCATACAGCGCCTAACTTAACCCAGAAGTATTCAGACTATGTGTAAGCTCCCTATTGTTATCTGGCAATCCAGTGGCTACGCTGGCTGCAGATGCAAATATGATTGCCTGAGCCACAAGCTGTTCTGGGTCTACCTTAAGAAACTAATTAGCTGCAGCACAGAGATTAAGAGGTCTTTCAAGTTCTTCAGCATCCTATTAAAAGTATCATAAACTCTTCAGCAATTATCTCACTACATAGAAGAAAACCAAACAAAATCTGAACTTCAGCCTCGTAATTGTTAACTGATTGAATTATACTTGCAGGATGTAGTCTTTCCTTGAATGCATTTTCTTTTTGACTGGAGATACCTTCTATAAACTGAGATGCACTGGCTAAGATAAACATCTGACTGAGATTTAATTCTCCATCTGGCTCCTTAACTGATCTTTCATCTGGTTCACTGTTGTATATATATTTATACAGCACATAGCAACCAAATTCTAATTAATTTAGAATCAGAACCAAGTTTTGAGATATTCAGGTACTGTTGCACTGGAGTCATAAATCATGTCTCTGCCTTAGCTGCCTTTCCAAGCTGAGCACTCAAATTCTTCTCCATTAACTCCTCAAAACCTAGAAGACACCAGTAGACCACTCCTTTACTATAAGGCTCAGGAGCACTTTGCAGAAATTAGGCTATTTCTAAAGTAATTTAGAAATTTGACACTCACCTTATGAACTAGCTTTCCAAGATCCTAATGCATAACTTGGTAAGCTTTCCTAAGTTACTTTAAAAAAAACCCAATAAAACAACAACCAAACCACCAAATAAATATACCCCATTAAATGCATAGCAACCCCACTGAATTCTGTTCTCCCAGTATGCCAGATACTAATTTGGAGCTGGCCTTCACCACATAATGTGAATTCAGACTTGTATTTTACCAAAACACAGAAGGCCAAATTCCAAACCGGGATTTCACTCTAGCCTATCCTAATGGTAACAAAAAGCTGCACAGTTGAGACCTGGATCAGATTCAAAACTTTCCAAAATGTATCTGCGTTAGCATCCTGATTTTTGATTCCAGCTCATCTCTAATTATAATTATTACACGGAATGTCAGATCTCAGGTTATGCTCCTTAACTTTCTCCCTATAAACAATTAATTAGCCTGCTGCAGCCTTTCTATAAATAGCTTGTACATAGAAATTTGTCGCATCTGCTCAGACAAACAAAATCCCCGCTCTGTTTTTTGCCTTCTGACTTTCCCTAGTGGACTGCAGCTGTGCAGCAGCCAGACACATGTGCGCTCTTCATATTCAGAGCTAAAAATAAGGTTATGGGGCTAAGTGACAAAGTTTTCTGTGTCGAATTGATGCTTGAGAAATCAGGTTTTACCCAGAAAAGGTCTGAAAGCAGTACTTCTATCAACTTAATTTGGATAGAGAACTGCCTCCCATGCCAGCTGAAATGCTGTTCAGCAAACAGCATGCATTCTTGTTTTGAGGCATCATGCTATTATGGGACAAGATACATATGGTTGCCCAAATTAATTTTGCTGACAGGTTTTCCAAACTCATCCTATGGGTGCTGACAGGCAGGATCAGGTTATAGCTTCCTCCATCAAGCTGAGAGCTACCTCTTCTCTCAAATTATATTCTTCGTTTCCTACCAATGGTAGAGCTGCTCAAGTAAAACAAATAGTTACCTCTCTGTTGCATTAGGGCATAGTCCTGTAACTTGGTTTCACTTACAGATGAACTGGATTTATTCAAAGACATCCTTTGCTATGTGCAAATGTGAGGTGGGCTGGTATAGCCAGGCTGCTATAGCAATCAGACCAAAAACTGAAAGTCACGAGTATACAAAATGAACATACATGAGAATATACCAGATACCAAAACCATTCCTTTTAGCCTGAATGCATCTACCTGTAAGATGTGAGTACTAATAGTCTGTGTTTCATCCCTGTGTTGAGATTGAGTAAGGAGTATTGGTAAAGCACTTTAAAAGACTATAAACCAGTGCAATGAAGCATTATGATCGTTTTGAAACACTAATCTATATGATTTTCCCCACAATCTAACACACAATCATCACTGTGCCCAGCCAGAGAGAAGAAAGCAGGATTATTGGAAATTTTAATGTTTCACAGCATAATGCTACTGTCACAGTGTGAACAGCAAGGCACTGAGGAGATTGCCCTTCGTTTGTGGCCTTCAAGCTCAAATAGGAATCACTCTTGTTATCTTCCCCAGATTCAACAGACAGAGCCCAGGATGAGCAGTGTTCCCAAGCTTGCTGCAGCCATGCTATTTCATCAGCCAAGTTCCATGCCAGTGAGCACACCATGCCTCTCTAAGCTCCACAGTCCCTCCACATACTTATTATTGCTTTACACAAAGACCACCATGAAGCATAAGTGTATGGGGAAAACCTCTTTACCAACAGTGCTTTAAACAGCCCCTTTGTGGATGCATGGCTGCCCAGGAAACAGACTTGAGTGGCCTGAGTTCTGGTTTTGGCATGTTTGTCAGGTGTCCTGGGGCAACTTTTGCCCCTGTGTCACCTGCATAAAGTATCAGAACTCTAGCTCACATGAAACATTACAGGATCACCTTTGAGGAGCTAGATCGTATTGTATAAGAATACATCAGCAAATGCTAAGGATAATATCCCATCCAGTTTCATTTGGAAAGCCATGTAATTATTAAAACCCATTAGCCTTTTCCCTTCCCTCTGAAAACTTTCTTTTTTGTACACTTTTTTTTTTTTTTTACATGTTTTTGCTGTTTATAGCTGAGGGAAACTAACAAGGTGAGTTTGAACCCCAAGAATTGTCACACTGGACTGAAATGTGCTGTCAAGTACCTGCAGGTGTACACCGCATGGCAAAAAATGCGGTTATAAGAAGGTACAACTACAAACCTGTCGTGGTTTAGGCCATAAATCAGCCACGCAGTTTGTTCACTCACTTCCCCCTTTTTCTTTCCTGTGCTTCTGGAGGGATGGGAAGGAGAATCAGAAGAATGCAACTCCCACAGGTTGAGATAAGAACACTTTAGTAACTAAGGTATAACACAAACCACTACTGCTACTACTAGCAATAATAATGACAAGAGAAATACAAGGGAAAAGAATACAACAGCTCACCACGTATACCCAGCCCGACCAAGCAGTGCACCC
>JAOEHY010034416.1:0-23403 GCA_025447955.1 Psilopsiagon aurifrons
CCCATGGCAGGGGGGTTGGAACTGGATGATCTTAAGGTCCTTTCCAACCCTAACTGTTCTATGATTCTATGATTCTAAGAAGCATTGAGCATGCAATGAACAGGGTCATCTTCAACTAGATTAGGTTATCCAGAACCCTGTCCAGCCTGGCCTTGCATGTATTCAGGGATGGTGCCTCCACCACCTCTCTGGGCAACCTGTGCCAGTGTTTTACCACCCTCATTGTAAAGAATTTTTTCCTCTTGTCCAGCCTGAATCTCCCCTCTTTTAGACAAAAACCATCACCCCTTGTCCAATTGCACAGGCCCTACTAAGAAGTCTATCCTATCTTTCTTACAGGTCCTTTTTAAGAACTGAAAGGCCACAATATGGTCTACCCAATGCATATTCCTCAAGAATTTAGCTCAAAGTGAACTAACATCTACAAACAAGAAACACAAATGTAGCATAACCGAGATAATCAATGTCATCCCTCCTCTCACTGTTGTTGAAAGGATATGCTCAAAATTAGAAGGTTTGAAACACAGAATGTATATAAAATACAGGTCTTGGAGTATTTACAGATATTTTAATGAAAAGTATGCATTTTATGACATGAAGGCCTAGATAATATCTTCATAGTGCATAGTAGGTTTTCCCATTGGGAAAGTAATGAAGGAATGGTAATTCATAGCTAAAATAAGCCAATGTTAAACCATTACATGATCATGCTTTTGCTAAAGCATAGAAGAAGAAATTAAAACTTCAACTTAGTAATGTGCCTTCAACTCTCAGTGCTATCTGTGGCTACTACTCAAGCACAGCTTACAACTTATCCCCTGCCTAGGGGGATCTTCTTGAACTTACAATTATGCAAAATAAGATGGTGCCAGGTCTAGAATTACAAAACCCCTACAATCCATGTTTTCACAAAGGCTGGCTAGCAAGAGCCCCTAACCTTGAAACCTAAAATTACATTGTCATCAGATGAACCTTTAAAAACTCAGACTTTCTAAAGTGAAGCCAGATGCACATCTGTGATTATCAGCACAACCCTGATTTGGCTACACTGTAAAATCACGCTAGTGATGGCTACAACATAAAACTGCCCCTAGATCCTTATTCTGGAACTCAGAGAATAGTTTGGGTTGGAAGAGACCTCCAAAAACCATCTAGTCCAACCTCCCTGCAAAGAATGTGGAAATACCAGCATGCAATTTGTTGGACAGATTCTATAATCCACAGATGAAGGCAGTTGTAGGTTTTGAGTTTATCCAGCATTAACAGCCCCTAATAGCCTAGTTCGGTGCAGACATAACAAATGAAAATGGCTTTAAATTATCCTTCCCCTGAGACACAATTCCATAAGAGAACAAACTCTATATGCACAAAGAGAGATTTCCAATGTAAACATGTGGTAGAAGCTAAAAGCTGCAGTCAGATTTAGGGAAAAGCAAGGGATACTATTACAAAGGCACCAGTTTCTTTCCAGTTCACAATATATATATTCTTTTCTGGTGTCTTTTCTGCCCTTTGTGCTCAGAAGATGATGTATATTAGAAAAGTCTCTTTGAAACTTTTGGGACTTAAATGGGCTTTGTCTCATTTTTCCTCTAGCACAACAACCCTGGGATGCAGAATCTACAATCATTATGATGGGCTAATCGTAAGTACCTGACCGTCAGCATTTTAAATTATCCTTTACGTTTTCAGAAGATAAACTTCAGAAATTTGACCTATCAGCTAATTTGAAAATCTTAAACTGTGAGGAAAAAAGGAAAAGACAAGGTGTAATAACTCTAGTAAGGAAGATTCTTTGGGTTTCTCTTTCTCAGGATTGACATAATATCAGGCCTGATTTTTTATTTGATGAGATGCCAAGCTGAGTCAGAGAGGAAAGTCTTTTACAGAGAGAAATCCAATGCCAGTGCTAGCAAAACCTGTATTTATGAACTCTAATGTTTTTACCCTCTGCCTTCTTAGTCCTCTGACAAATACACCTGTGAAGGCATTACATATATCACATCCATTAATATTTGGACATTTGACCTCATCACCTCTCCTAAAAACACAACACCACCCCTAAGTTAAACAGAAAAATTCCAGCCATTTTTCAGAACACAATATTGACTTGCATTTCAAAACTGAAGTTTAGATCCCTAAAGGTTAGTTGCTTTTGTTGGTTTTGTTTTGAAACATTGCTAAAACTCACTGCTGAATCAGCACCCTAAAAGAATAGCTGAATTATCCATTTGAAGATGACACTGTGTTTTTTGTGATTGGACACATTGAGTCTGTTATATCAGTAAAGAACAAAAATGCTTTCCATCAGCTGAGGTCTACAATTTCAGACAGCCACACTTAAATAGAACAGTCTGGATTTAAATGTTCTCCATAATGAACAGCTAAAGAACAATTCAGCAAATGAACAACTGGCAATGCCTGAAAATTCCAAGTTGCCAACACTCACACAATCAAAATTTTGCACCCATATTTTCTCAGAACTATGAATAGTGTCTCTACCATCAAATTCTACCTTGTACAAATGCACCTAAAGCTCCTGGTACACAGCTTTCAGCTTTAAAGATGAGGAGTTTTGGTGGGGAGTGGAGAGGTGAGGGTTGGTTAGCTGGTTTTGGTTTTTTTCAATCAATTCTGTGATGAACAGTTGACCAAAGACTAGTCTGCAATTTCCTAAAGTATTTCACTATTAGATGGAAAAAGATCTGATAATTATAACAATTCCAAAGAACAACATAAAGGGAATGACCATCCAAGTTGCCCGGACAGATCAATTGTAAGACTTCTGAGTATGAGGTTATCAATAAATCCATCTACATGTATATGCATATGCACAGGCACATAGATATGTATTTCTTCTATTACATACTGAATTGTTTTTGTGTTTATTTAGGTGAAGTAGGTGGAATGTGAAAGCTGCAGCTGTTTCAGAAATTCGCCTCCTGGAGAATATGTATTCGGAATGAAAACTGTGCATTAGAACTCGATACTCCTGTCTTTTGAAGAAACCTAACTTAAGTAAGTATGGAAATGGGATTTAAAATGTTTTTCGATGAGCCGCAGCAACTAAGTAGACAGGCTTTACAAATGTAAGATGAGAGTTTGCTTTGATTTTACTAAAAAACTTCCTTTTCTTCCTTTCCATTCTTCAACAGCTACAAAAAATTCCAATTTGAACAAATCACGTACACTAAGCATGTCCTCCAACAGTATATACGTATAGCATTCTGTGTGGTGCATGGCTTTGTCCTCTGCAACTTTTACCTGCCTGAGTTGGATCTTGACAAGATCCCCAGAATGACGACATGTTTCTATATGGAATTTTTTATGGCATGATCAGGTATAAACAATGATGAAATAATAATAGAACTGGACAGCACTTGCATTGAACACAGTCTTTTACATGGTCATGTTAGCAACTGAATGTCTGAAACTATCCTCCCAGACATCGAGGAGACCATTACATGTACCGGGAAATAAATCAATTTTTGTAATTTCAGTACTAAAAGACTATGAAGATAACAGGGAGAGCAGCAATCAAAAAGAACAAAAAGATCCATTATACTTTGAGTTGGAACTCAGTCAAAAGGAAGTTGAAACTACCGCTTCACCATGAGACACTCGGGAGAGACAGTTATTTCTGGAGGAATTGAAGTTACACGAGAGTTTTGGCTGATAACAGGAAACCAAATCCAAAAATGAGATGCTAATTCACGGTAAGACGCAAGCAACAGCCGCTGTTTGCTGACTCTCACTCCTTCTTGCCAGATTCAGCAAGAACATGCCATTTGCAAGACAGATTACTTCTTCCTTCTGAAGGCACGAAAATCACAGGGAAAGGTAACTTTTAATCTGAATCAAATCGACTTTACAAACATTGCAGGGTTTGTCATGTTGGCGTGGGCATTCTTGTCTCTAAATTGGAGAGACATCAATTTGATAGGTGGACCACTCGGTGGATAAAGAACTGGCTGGAGGGCCACATGCAAAGAGTTGTGCTCAGGGGCTCGATGTCCAGCTGGAGACCAGTAACGAGTGGTGTCCCTCAGGGATTGGAGTTGGGACCGGTCTTGTTCAACATCTTTGTCGGTGACATGGACAGTGGGATTGAGTGCGTCCTCAGCAAGTTTGCCAATGACACCAAGCTGGGCAGTTCGGTCGATAAGCTGGAGGGAAGAAATGCCATCCAGAGGGACCTTGACACGCTTGTGAGGTGGGCTGATGCCAACCTGATGAAGATTAACCATGACAAGTGCATGTTCCTACACCCGGGTCACAGAAATCCCAGGCACAGCTACAGGCTGGGGAGAGAACAGACTCAGAGCAGCCCTGTGGAGAAGGACTTGGGGTGTTGGTCGATGGAAAAATGAACGTGAGCCAGCAGTGTGTGCTTGTAGCCCAGAAAGCCAACCATATCCTGGGCTGCATCAAAAGGAGTGTGACCAGCAGGTCGAGGGNNNNGAAGAGAAGGCTGCACGGAGACCTCATAGCAGCCTTCCAGTATCTGAAGGGGGCCTATAGGGATGCTGGGGAGGGACGCTTCATTATGGACTGTAGTAACAGGACAAGGGGTGATGGGTTCAAACTTCAACAGGGGAAGTTTAGATTGGATATAAGGAAGAAGTTCTTTACTGTGAGGATGGCGAGGCACTGGAATGGGTTGCCCAGGGAAATTGTGAATGCTCCATCCCTGGCGGTGTTCAAGGCCAGTCTGGACGTAGCCTTTGGTGACATGGTTTAGTGGGAGGTGTCCCTGCCCTTGGCAGGGGGGTTGGAACTAGATGCTCTTAAGGTCCTTTCCAACCCTAACTATTCTATGATTGTATGTTGGGAAAGAAGTAGTGAGGAAGAAGGACCCAGCTCCTCTTGAGTGGACAGACGGGAATCCCTTCATCTCCTCTCATCTGTGATCCTTTACTTCCTCCTGGTGGGTAAGCTTGATGGGTCTTCTATTATGAGATACTTACTGGGAATAAAACCCCACAATACAGTAACATTTGACAAATAAGAAACTTACCTTCCCAAAACAGACATCTTCATTCACATTCACGCAAGATTTTAAAGGTTAACAACGCTGTGGCTGGTATTTAACTTTGATTCAGAAAGGAAAAAAAAAAAATCCTCAAGCAGAAAGCTGTTCTTGCACAAATCAGAAAGTATAAACACTTGTGCAGAGACCATAAGGACTGCACTGTGCTTTCTCAGAGTGAATTAGGGGAGGCAACTTCAAAAACCTCCTCTCCCTTTTACTATCTTCCCTTAGGCTCCATCTTATTAATCCAAAACACAAGAAATCTGGTCACCCAAAGGAAAAACAAATCCAGAGGGTCTCTCCTGTGGCTTATACTTGCCATCTTTTGTTTTAATCACTTCGGTGCTTCATTTGAAAAGGTTCCACTTCTGTGAATGGTCTTACCAAAAGCCATGGATCACCAAGTGAGGTCCTGATGGGGTATTTCTGCAGCTCACAAGCAGGATTCCATTCTCATTGCTGTTACCTTGAATGGTAGTTTCATGGTAAAAACATTCCTTGTGCTATCATGACATGACATAACATGGGAGAATACACAGATTTCTATTATACACCTCCAAATTCTGCCAGATGTCTTCATCCAAAGACCAACATTACATTCTACTTTCAAATAACCAGAGCCAACTCTTAAATGGAGATTTCAAGGAATATGCCAATTTGTGAACTGCATTACAAAATTATCAGCTATAGGTGTACATCAGAGTTTACCTGTTCTAAAAGATGTTCTTTGCATTTGGGCTTCTACTAGAAGGTCTTCATGTAGTCCTAAAGCTCTTAACCTTAATAAGATGAGAACCTACTCTTTTGAGTACATACAACCCCAGCTGCTGTCACTTATTTACACATTTATACTATAGTTAACTCTGTAGGCCATTGAAAAAGCTTAACCTGCACAGGTATTTCCAAAATCACTGCTCCCGTCTCATAAACGTCTTCATTATATCCTCTGTCCATTAGAAGCAGGATGCTACCTTACTATGTTAAAGACAAATCCTTTTTACCCTGAAGATCACCTTCCAGGCTGCCAGCCCAGTCCTGCTGGTTCTAGGCTGCCAGTCAACCTCACTAGGGCATCAGGGCACTCACATTCTGGTAAATCACAGAATCATATAATGATTTGGATTGGAAAGGACCTTGAAATCATCTAGTTCAACCCCCCCCTGCCATGGGCAGGTATCCCTCACACTAAACCATGTAGCCCAAGGCTCTGTCCAACCTGGCCCCGAACACTGCCAGGAGTGGAGCATTTACCACTTCTCTGAGCAGTCTGTTCCAGTGCCTCACCATCCTCACAGTAAAGAACTTCTTCCTTATATCTGACCTGAACTTCCCCTGTTTAAGTTTGAACCCATTACCCCTTGTCCTATTGTTACAGTCCCCAATGAAGAGTAAATATTTCAAAAGCTATGGTTACAGCAGCAAATTTCATCATCACTGCTCTTATTATCAAGGTATTTACAGCAGCCTCGAGTTCTTCAAAGGACTTGTATAAGAAAACCCAGGTCACCCATTTTTGGTCCTCCTCCTCCTGTAACTGATCAGGCTCTAGAGTCACAAGATGAGAGATGTTGGCCCACACTTGTTATTCACATAGTATTTACTGATGCATGCAGAAGGTTTATTCCATCTCAACTATGCCTCTGCTTAAAAGATACTTGAACCTGGTCCTCAAAAAAGTGAGTTTTTATAACCTACAGATAGTCAAATAACCAGAAAGGAACAAAATCCCACTTTATCTAAGCAGCTAAAGTCATCAGAACCTTGTCCTGTATCGGATTAGTGTTTTTCACACCAATGAGCTAAATCTACTAAACCATACAGAGAGCAGTGGTTAACACTTTTCCTGACTGCTGTGGAAGTCACTGATTGCCTCAGTACTACGCAGAAATCCCTCTTGGTTTGGAAGCAGGTATTACTTTGGATATATTTTTGATGTCTGTATATCACACGTGAACAACTTGCATAATGACACTGACGGCAATCAACAACTCCAGTATTTCCCACAGGAACAGGGCAGCAGTCATACCTTACCCCATGTCTTTCAAATCTGACCCACAGGCTTCTTCTGAGCCCTCTGCATCCAGCACAATGGCAAAACACACAGAGCTTCCTGAGCCATGCAGTGTCTCAGTGAATGATTGTGGGTTTTTTTGTAAATATGACTGGCCACAGCTCAAAGGAGCTTTTCTATGCTTTTGATCTCCACTACAAACACAAAGGACCAAGCAGCATGTGGCCAGGAAAAGCTGTGTCCAGTGAGAGGCTATGAAAACTTCTGCCTGTAGAGTCAGTAAAAAAGGAAGGTAAGCTCGTCCACAACACAGTACAAAACTATTTTTATGAGAATTCCACTTCATATATTTGGAAACTGTAACTTGCATTCATCCATTCCTGTTCTCAAAATCCTGTAAATTCCATGAGGGCACATTTCAAAAAGAAAGCATAGGTACACAAGGCTATTTTGCACACCTCACCAAGCTTACATGTCACTGTATGCAGAAGCTAACAGTACACTCACATGCTAAGAGTGAGCATGAATAAATTATTCCTTAGGCATAAAGCCTAGAAAAATGAAAGAAGAGTTTTCCAAGAAAACTTCTAGAAAAACTCAAATAAATATTGTTAGTGAAGTGCAGAGTTCTAAGTATGCACTTTCTCTCATGCCTTAGGATGACTTCAGATCTTAATTTCTTCCACAGATGCATTTCTTTGCCAGGTTCTGACAAGGCTGTTCATAAACCCAAAGAGTACAGTGCAGAAAAGGTTTGTGCCTTCCTGTATAAAACATACCAAATGGACTGCATTTAGTTGGCCTTTCATCTTCCAGTCCCATTTTCCTTTGCAGTAAAATCATGGCAGTAGAGACAAGCAGAACAGTTTCCTGTGAGCATCTAGACTGGCCTGCACCCCAAGGAGCTGCGTTACAGACTGTTTCTATACAGATGTTTTATGAGGTCTTAAATATATCAGTAACTAGTGTACCAGCTTCAGTGATGAGTCACCCCAAAGTCGTCACATATGCTGCTAGTAAGTTGTATCTAAGGCTGAAGTTTACCACTTCTTTGTGTCACTGCACGCTGTTACGTTTGCCCACACAGCTAAGAAGACTGAACTGACAAATAGCAATTCCAAGCATAAGTACCTCTGCAATCTTGCGTTTTCACCAAACTCCTGAAGCCTTACATGGAAAAAGCCTTTCTACAACATGGAGTGGTTTTTGTGGTCCTCTTCTGAACTATCCCCAAGTATTATTTCCATGTTCTCCCCAGAGTCTGAGAATCAGAATTGGACACAAATTCCAGCATAAGTTTACCAGTCCTGGCTACAGTAATAAACAACATTCCCTCCTTTCTACTTGGCAATCCTGCTAAAGCGTATCAGGATCCCACCGAGAGGCTCTTTGCCAGAACTGATGAGCAAGACAGCTTCTGCTGAGGAAGTTTCAACTACTTTCCCACCCCATGATAATCTCTGGATCACTGTTTAAGTCTGCTTCTTACATTGTACGGCCAAACTTGCATTCTTTCCTCTCATTTACATTGCCTTTATTTGGTTGGAGTAGAACTACACAGAAGTATGGATAATCTTTAAAAAGGAGATAAAAACCAGACAAGGAGATAAATGGAATAATCCATTCAGCCATGAAGATATCTCAGAGAAGTTGCATGAGAGTATGCTCTTGAGTTAAAAAGTGGAAACCCTTCAGTCATGCTGTCCATCTTGGGAACTGCCTGGGAAACCACCACACCAACGGAACAGACCTGGCACCATTCCACAGCACTAAATTCAGAAGTGACAACTAATCTTTGAAAAAGTTATTAGCTGCTGCTGGTATTTAGAAAGAAAGTGTTCCTTCATCCTAGCATCACAGCATTTTTGTATGCACTCACAGCTGAACCAATTCAGACTTCTTGGGGAATCTACACACCCATTTCATTAATTGCTTTTAGTCAAAAGCATTTACTGTCACCTTCAGTATGGATTGGAACTTCCATTCTAAGCGAACAGATTGTATCTTGGAAATGAAAACGCAGTCAGGAGGAGTGTAACACATGGACTTACCCTGTCCAGCTAAGGTCCATCAGATACTTATCTGTAAAAGCCAAAGGCCAAACTAAAAACTACGTTACATTATCTTTTCATTTGCTCCTTTTTGCAATGTCAGTTGCACAAGCATGAAAATATAAACAGCATGATTCCCCCTTATCAGTGACCTGTCTCCAAGATTTATTCAGAGGCCAGAACCAAATTTCCCAGAATCATCTCTGACTAACTTTACAGACACTGGATTACCCTATATGCAATGCTGCTGGGAGAACAGTCTGGGTGAGATCAAAACCCTTTGTTTACACACACATTCCTTCACTAACAAGGAAATAACTCTAATATAAGTAACAAAATAGCTTGGTATAAACACATCCATGCACATATGTATGTATGCATGTACAATACACAGAGCTTTAAGTCCAGAACCACAGAGAACCTACAGGTGGGAACTATTAGAACAAGATTATCAGAAAATTAGGAGTATTTGCCAGCTTCTGGATGCAACTTCTTCAAGCAGTTTCTGCCCAAGTACATTAAAGCTCAAAAACTTGAGGTCTATCAACTATAGGTGCTTGGAGTCTGACTCAGTCTTTGGCCATGCAGTAAGATGCAGTTTTCACTGCTGGGTCACTAGTTTGGTCCAAGACAAGAAAATGACTGGCTCCTGGAGAAATCATGTTCCACCTTTAGGTCACTGTTTCAGATCCAGTACAGGTCAGTACTAGCTCAATATCATCACCATCAGACAGTTGCTACAGTCTGATGAAACATGAATTTGCCACCTTACCAGTTTCACTACAAACTGCAGAATCTGCATAATCAATGACCTTCACAACAGCTTTAGAAATTCAGCGAAGGACTAAACAGGAGCCTGAGTTTCCATGCTTATTGACTGGATGTGGAGTCTCCAGATCAAAGCTGAAATACCCCGATAAGCCAGTAGAACAGTTTGTGCTACTACTGTTTGTGCTCGATGGTCCAAGGACAAGAGGAAAGAGACCATGGATTGCCAAGCTCTCAGCTTGCTGCCTTACAGTAACACTAAAATCTATTTAAAAAGTACAGTCTGTTATTAGCAAATATTTTCCTAACTACAGATGTAAGTAGTAGGCACAGTTGTTTGTGTCAATATCCTGAAAGCACCGAAATTCTTTTCATCTTGTCTATATTAGGTGTTAGGAAAATGTTAATGTTGACCATGAGGTGGGATTTAAAACACACTCTTTAAACACACCTTGGTTACATCTGGTTAGTTACAGTAAGTTCATCACTGACGTTACACCTAGTTACTTTTTCAAGGAATGTCAGCATTTGAGGACTATGACTTACTGGTAGTTCAATGTTATCTTGGGATTAATATGAGAGGGGAGAAGAGGACTGAGAGTTATGAAGGGATGTGTACTGAAAGAGACTCAGCAGGCCAAGGTTCGCATTAGGCCAAAATTCACAATGCCCTTGGTCTGGATGTATGCTATTAATCACTAGCTGAAGCATACCAACAAAAGTAGGTTTTCCATTAAAAAAAGCCATTGCTCATCTCTAGAGGAACAGAATTATCCTATGTGCAGAGTTCAAAATTTTGAAGGAAAAAAACCCCAACAAAACAAATAAACAAAAAAAAAACCAAAAAGAAAAACCCAAACCAGTTTCTTCAACTTCTGTTCAAAATAATCTAAAATCAGCCAGAGGGCTCCAGAAGAGAAAACATTTTTCTCCTCCTGTCTTCAGGCAGTCCTATTCCATCTCAAAATGTACTAATTATTTACAAACCTGAGCTGGCAGAAAGGATAATCCTCAAATCATCAGCACATTTAACAGCAACAAAATAAGTAGACTTATAGTTAAGGAATTAGCTACTTGGAGAGTAAGATCCCTGTCTTTCAAAAGAGCCCCTGGTTAATATATCAAATACGTACTAGAGATTCGTCAAAATGTGTAACCATGCATACAGATCAATAAATAAGAATAACAAACGTGGCATAACAAAGAAGAGAATATTCAGAAAATGACAGTAAGAAAGAAAAAGCGCAAAACAGACCAAAAAAGTAGCATCATTGGCTCACAGGATACTTCAAGTCAGAAGAAACCTCAGGAGGTCTCTAGTCCCACCTCCTACCCAAAGCTGGGACAGCTATAATGTTACTGAGCAGGTTACTAGGTATTTGTCCACCCAGGTTTTGAAAACTGCCAACTGTTTGAAAACAACACAACTGCTCTGGACAACCTGTAGTCAGAGTGTGGATGAAAAGAAAGAAACAGACAAGCAGAAAAACGCAGAACGAATCATAAAAGAACCTGGAAGTGATACCAATGACTGCCATAGAAAGAAAAAGAAAGGACGAGGGAAGAAAGTAAAGTTCTTTTTTAAAGAAGACAAAAAAATACAGGAAAATGTCAAAACAGAAAAACAATGGTTTTTAAGCCATCTCAATACTCAGAACCTGAGTAACCAAATCACCAGCTGCTTCCAACAGGTAGACTGCAGCCGAGCCTGTTGAGCAGTGTTTGACACATTTCTGCTAAAATTTTGAGGATAAACAGTGAATGACACTGTAGTTCTGTCAGATTAGAAGTTGACTGAGAGCCCTCCAACTAAACACATCTACCATATGGCTGCTTTAATGCTTTCCTTTGCAAGGATTTGGGAAACAGCAGGAAAGCATGGCAGGGGCATTTTTAGTGGCTGGTAGATTAAGAGATTTGGATAAACATTTTATGTTTTGTTTCCTTGCCTATTTGCTCTGCTACAACCATTCTGACTCCAGAACTTGTGAGAACAGGACATCTCTAGTGTCACTTGGAGACAGGGCAGAGGAAGGATATTGTATTAATAACCCCCCCTGTTGCCACTACCTGGTCAAGTGAGATGAAGATAAAAATGGCCAAAGAAAATTATCATCCTTTATTCTATTCCCTAATAGTAACCAGATACTCAGGGCTATAAATCCTTAGACAGTAAAGGCATAATCCCTGGCCTGAAGAGTTTATACTGTCCAGCACCAGCCAGGCCACTGCATGATTCTACAAGACTAAAGGGTAAAAAAGATTTTAGATTTTTCCTTTTGGGCCCTCCAGTCGTTTTTAACTGACATGGGTTAGGATAGCTAGGCCCTGATTGAATGTTTGAAAGGCCTATGTGTCAACAACAGCATGATTGCATAGATGGAGTTGTGGTTCTGGAAATGGAGAGAAAACTGGAAGGGCAGTAGAAGCAATCTAGGCTTTCTTCTGAGGTTAACTATGATGGAGCATGCCATGTAATATTTTGATCATCACTGTGCTCACTCCACAAGAGAAAGCACACAGAGGTAACATTGAAACCTATGCCTGTCATCTTCCTAAGTTTAAGACAATACTGAAGTTAGCAACACCATTTTAGCATTCAAAGTAAGCAATCAGGTGATGACAGAAAGCCACATCTGAGCATCTGAACTAAGAAAACCCCAGAGAGCTTCAAGTGCCCATGACGCAGTCTTTTCCAGTCGAGTGTAAATAGGACATGTCGTCTCACCCAACACCCCAGACCACAATGTTTTGAAGCTACCAAAGGAGGAAACCACACTGCAAAGAGGAAGCGACAAATTCAGTTTTAAAAAGCTTGCAGGTTTAAACCAACTTTATCGTAACCAGAAACAGCTATTAAATTCTGAAGCAATAACACATCATTAGCAATTAAGCTGCTGAAACTGGGCAGCAAGCTCTCGAACATTTTCAATGGCACCATTGAGCTTAGGGATTGCTCACCACTATGTGCAAAGCAACCACTGGCAGGCAATTGTTCATGACGGTGATTTAAAATATGGCACGCCACTACCACAGGTACCTGTGCAAAATGCAAGACAAACACCACGCAATTTCATATGTAGCTAAGAAGCAGGGCCAACAGGCAAACAGTTTTATTTTGTTTTATTCTTCTCTGGTTTAGCAAAAGGAAAACCTTGCAAAATATTTTTTGGGTGGGAGGGTACAAGAATGGTGAGAGAGAGAAAAAAAAGAAACACACAAACAATAACCTTGATATTTTGTGGAGCATGTGTCTAGTTTTGATTAACCTCAGCCACATCATCTCTCGTCTTGAGGATTTTTATTTTATCAGCACAAACATCTCCACAGAACACGTCACTTCTGATAAAATGCTTTTTTTTGTTAAAAAAACGGTTGTCACAAAAGATCTCAGCACAATCAAAATAAGAAAAACATTATCATGTTGAAGTGCACTGAAAATCCATTGCTTTAGAGGCACGGCAAGTTATATTCATTTATTAATTTGAAATGCATACAATTCAAAACTTCGCTACATCAAACTGCATGTGAATTTCTACCACTTTAAATATGGATGTAAAAGAGCAACAACCAAACCCTGGGCTGAATTCAAAACTGCCCTAAACTGCATGGTCTGAGCTGCCCTATTATGTGCCATTTGACTTGATCATGATTACTATTCAGCCAGCTAGACACAAATACTTTCTTATAATGAGTGAGGAAAGCAAGGAATCCCTACCTAAGGGAAACCCACAGATCATTAAAGTAAGTTTTCCTAGTCTTCTACACAGTCAAAATGGTATGAAGGTGATATAGGCTCCTCTTGCCCATAGGATAGAATCATAGAATAGTTAGGGTTGGAAAGCACCTTAAGATCACTCAGTTCCAACCCCCTTGCCATGGGAAGGGACACCTCACACTAAACCCAAGGCTCTGTCCAACCTGGCCTTGAACACCACCAGGGATGGAGCATTCACAACTTCCCTGGGCAACCCATTCCAGTGCCTCACTACCTTTACAGTACAGAATTTCTGCCTCATATCCAATCTAAACATCCCCTGTTTTAAGTTTGAAGCCGTTACCCCTTGTCCTCTCACTACAGTCCATAATGAAGAGTCCCTCCCCGGCATCCCTATAGGCCTTCTTCAGATACTGGAAGGCTGCTATGATCTTCCAATCCAGACAAAAAGACATTTCATTTTAACAGAAGGCAGGTTCACCTCAGGAAATATCCATGCCGTCCATGGTAAATACTAGAAAAATTACCCTTTGCTGACCTCTCTGCCTCTGTGACTCAACTGCTGCTGGAACCCTCTGGATCCCAACAGCTCATTTCACGCTAGCTCACATGACCGTCACAGGGGTGACTAAGCAGCAGATGCATCCCGAGGAAATGGAGAACTGGGCAGCTGTTGACCATAAACCAAGACAATGAACTCTAGGGATGTGAAGCACTTGACACATTGATCCCATGTAGCTCAGAGTTACCTCATGCTAACCTGCAGAATAATAATGTGACCAGTCTTTGCTAGTTTATGTTATTGTGGTTGAATAGTCATCAGAACAAACTGAAGCTTCAAGGATCATGAGGTTTGGCATTTAACCTGAATCCACTAAGAACTTTTCCTCTTGAGATTAAGATTTGTCCACTAACAGGCTCAATATTTGCTTGAAGACATTGAAGTTGAAGGCACTGAAGTTTATCCTAAACTTCATTCCTACTGAGCACTAACAGGAAAAGGTTTACAGACTTTTAAAGCTTAAAAAACCCTGCAGATCTATCTTCTTAATCGCTTGTCTTTCAGTGGGTACCAGTTTGCAGCGGGTACCAATTTAACAGCATTCACTAACTTTCAAACACGACAGCCACTGTTTCAACTCTTAAAATAGAATATCATCAAAGTTAAAACCAGAGGGAACAGCAAGGAGGAAGCAAGTTGTATGGGACTTAAGAAAGATCATTCAACAGCAGATGACTGGACCCAGGAATCTGGTACTCAGCGCATATCTCACTGCAGCTGAGATGTGACTATAGGCCAAGGGCAGGCAGAATGTCCTATTTCCTAGCATAAACAACAGTAACTGAAAAACATGGCAGCTCAGGCTTCAGCACAAATGAGTTTATCAAATCCTGCCAACTAGGATATCCTGCTGAAATGGTGTGCTGTCATTTCTTGTGATCAAGCATTACCTGAGCTCAGTAACCACAAGTTACCAGTCAGTTCCTACAAAAGGTATCTAGTTAGTGCACTCTAAAACCCCTCCACATAAAGAACAAACATGCAGCAACTGAAGATCACTGCAGACTTGCTTCAAAATCTCAATGAAAACACCACTGCAGATGCAGGCCAAGAGATACTTGAGACACAGAATGAATCTTACTGGAGGGATCTGGTAAAATATGGGAATTTACGTAGTTCTACTCTCAATATATTTGAAAAAAACAGCAGTCAACTCCTATATGGTATATATTTCCAGAATGCCCTAGAGCCAAAAGCTCCAACCAATTAAAATACAAGTTTGGATTCAGACTGGTTATCAGTAATTTTAGCTAAGAACCATTCTGCATCATTTACAGTTCTTCCTTAGGCCCAGATGACAAAATCCAGCCCACTGTTTCGCTAAGCAAAACCAACAAACAATGAAATTTGATAAGAAGCTGAAAATCTACCATCTAAAAAAAAAAGGAATTAAAATGAAAAGATAAGCAAGGGAAGCAAAAAAATTGGATGAAATCAGATATTTTAAGAACTCAAGAATGTATTTATTTTGTGTGTAAGACACTAAGATTTGTTTCCCTTCCTTCAAAGCTAGAGGGGCATAGCTGTTGAAGCCTGAAATTGTAGTTCCATACCCTTTTGCTTTTAAATTAAACAAATGACCTCACAAGTTTTGGCATGGTTTTTGACTCCAGGGAAACTATGCCATTAAAAGAGTGCCAGAAGCATATTTAATTGAGGTAAGTCCCAAGAACAGCTCAAAAGAGTGCAGACATACCACATATAGATTTCAAGGAAATTACTGAAAAGCCACAGAGCTTCAACAGAACATGATATGTGAGACATGGCATATGAAAGACTCAGTATCAAAAAGGTAAATTCAGTTCAGGAGATACTAATCTGATTACCTAAGGGGTATTATGAATTGGATATGCTCCTTTGTGCACCATATCCAACCTGGACAGATGGAAAAGACTTCATGCTCCATTTTCTGACATGTAATTAGGGTTTAAGGGATGATCAAGTTACAGATACAAAAGTTCAAACAATTTTTTCATTTAGGTGGCATGTACAGCAAGCAACCTAAACAATAAGATTTTCTAACTTTATTTCATTGCATGGCTTACATGCTCCACAACTTGACTTCGCTCTTCTTATTCCCAGGTGAATGTTTTCTGTGCACCTGCCTGACAGAAAACCAGCTCAGCAACATCTCTAAATAAAGCACTCCACATACAACCCTGAAACAAGACTTACACAGACTGAATTCCAGCTAATTTTATACAATACAGTTTTGTATCCAAATGATAAGCAATTGTCATATTCTTATGCACAGCCTCCTTCTCTCTCCTTTCTGCCACCATTGGCAATTTTCAGGATCTACTGACAAAGAAAAAAAAAATCATCTGTTGCAGGCTCTTCCCCTTGTCAGATTCATGTAGTGATGCCACAGTCCAAATTCCATGTCTGTAAATTACAAAGTCAATGGCCTTGGACCTGTAAGTCAGTTAGCTATTAAAATGTTACTATTTTACATTATGACAATTAATGCTTTCAAAAAAAAATACTGAAATCTATTTTTGTTATTGTTTATAAACTCTATTTAAGATTGCAGCAGAGCAAAGCTTAAAATTCTGACCTCTAATTAGGACAAATGTAATGGCATTTTATATTTAAAAGGCTGTCTGCATGCCTATCAAAGCACCTAGGCTTTTCAGACCACAGCAGCAATCACATGAGACCCACCTTTTCTTTATTTCTCCATCAGCATCCCACATCTATAAGATTGTGTTCTTATCTATATGAGTAACTGAATTAGTTTCATAAAACACAGGGGAAGACTTACCCCACCTCCACTTGCACTGTCCCCTACAAAGCTTTTAGTTACTTTGAATCTAACTTTCAATTATTTCAGCAGAGACAGTTATCTGGAGAGGCAGAGATGCAGAAGTTGCAGCTGGTACATATCCAGCAGTGGCTGAACCAGCTGCACCTTGAGGGAGCTGGGGCTTGGTGCCAGCCAACTGACAGGGAATTAAGATGAAGAGTCCATGAAGAAAGGCTGAGGCAGCGTGGGAGGACTACGACCTTTTGATCTCCGAGATGTTCCTGATGTACCAAAGTGACATGTCAGCTCTAAAAGGCTGCACTCTCAGACTGGTGGCAGAGGCCTACAAATTACTGTGAGATCTGAAGGCATTTGTTGTGATGATCCTGGCCTGGATGGGGCATATCAGCGCTTCCCTAGCAGAACTATCTGACAGTCTATCCCACCAATTCCCAAAGCAGGGGTTGTAACCTCCAGCAGGGTCACAGCCGCAGAGAATGGGGTCACAGGCCTGACAGAGATGTGATTGTTTATGTTAGTATTTAGGGTCATAGGCTCAGCTGGGGTGAGCTCACCACCAGAAACAGCGGCACAAACAGAAACCATTTGGGAACAGCTGGTCTAACAGATTTCACGCTCAGAAACAACTTCTTGACATTCAGCTAAAATGTGCCCAAACTACTCCCTTAGAGATCCATGTGCCAGCCTCAAACAGCTCCCCTGCCAGGTATCAGACTGGTGCAAATTACTCCCAAAGAATCAGGGCTGCTTAACCCAGTAGTAGCATCTGCTTCAGGGTTTTCTGTGTCCTGACAATTTTCCATTGTTAATGGTGGAGCTATTCATATTTGAGCACCACTGTCTTTTATACCCTTCCCCAGAAGAGAGATGTACGTTGTTAAGCACCAACTCAGGCAGCAATCTTCTGTAGACTGCAGATGCATGGGATACTGGAGCAACAGCAGGACATTTTTGTAGAGTAAAAATTAGTATAAACAAAGCCTCCCTTTAGTTTTAAGCTCCAGGCATTTGCTCTTTCTATCATTTCTTCATCCATTTTTCTGTACTGCACTTTGACCACTTGGGTTACTCTCCTCTGAATGCTCTTTCATTTTTCAGTATAACTGATCTTACTTGAAGACAAGCAGAATATAGATTAGATGAGTTTTGCCCATCTGGAGCATGCAAAATCTGCTCATACTCAAGCTGCCTATTTTCATTAATTTAAGTGGTAACACACCAACAATATACTGTCTTTTTATTATCATGTTATGTTTGGGTTTGAATGTAACATTTTAGGAGCAGGCCATCACCATGAAGAAGTTCATTCACATGCCAGAGCAGCAAGCTTCAACCTCCACAGAAGGCTAATAGGTTATAAAGCTTCCATCATTTAAGACAATAAATCATTATAAAAATAATAAAGCAGGAAATACACACAAACTGAGCAGAAACACCAATGTGCTCTTTTTACAATTAAAGGGGAATCATCAATCATAGAGGCTGCCTGAGATTAACAAGGAGTCACTTTTTCAAACATCCTGCCGTAAACCCAGAGGAAACCCAGCTGGAACTGCAACTAGAACACCAGCATCAGACTCTGAAATCATCCCCTGTCCTCTTGGCCTTGCTTTCCCTTTTGCCAGAACACCTGTACCTAGGGTCATTTTTAACTGGTTCAAGTTCTGCAGGTGACCCATATGCTTCGTGTAATGCCACAAGCCAAACATAATTCCACGCTGACATTTTCCCATATATAGAAATCCTTCTGATCCCCCCCCTCAGTATCAAGAGAGATCCACCACTGATACTATAAACTCCAGAACAAATGGGACTGAATGCTACTGAATGACAAAGATTCAATCAATATTTTTTCCTCAGCCTAATTTTCCTCAATCTGTTTGTACAGATTTAAGAATAACCCACAGTAAGTTAAGACAGAATTTACTTGGTCATTGTGCATGGCGACAAATGGTGTTTAGCTCTTTATGGCTTCTGAATTAATTTTTTACATTTGTAATTTGAAAGATAAGTTAGCTTGGAGCAGTTCCACCAACACTGGGGTAAATGTAGGGCTGCAGAAGAATTTCAGAGCCAAACTTGTCTCAAGTTTTTGATTTAAACCACTGATTTGCAGAACCACAGTAAAAATGAAGGCTGAGCTTTTCTATTCTCCCCAGGATGAGAAGCAAGGGCAAAGGAGAAGAAATTACTATGATTCTTTCATTTATTATTTAATGAGGTCTCTTAATACTACTTTTATGGTGAACAAAAGTCTGAATTCCAATATATAAGAGAACATAGTCTCTACCCACACTGAAATTTGAGTTAATCTTATTTTTAAACATTTCTGGGCATAAGCAGATGACCAGTTGCAATACTGTTACAACACTTTACAGCCGTATGCCATTGACTGAAACTCAGTGACTGTCCCGTGTATACTCTCAGCTTATGCAGTTAAAGGAAAACTGGAATAAATCAGTGTGGGTAGCAGGATTCATGCAAACCCATTTTACTTTGCCCTGGAAAGCGCATCACATACTCTGTTGCACTTATTCTCAGCTGAGGTAAGTTACTTAACAGCTGAGAGGTGGTAACTCCTCACCACTCAGCTACAACTGTAAGCACTTTGGTTATCATGTCGCTGATTATATAGATGAGCGATTTCCAGCAAATGTACCTGAAGGGTTTTTGGATTACAAATTGTTGATTAATGACTGTAAGTCATATCACATCTTCAGAAAGAAACCACAACAAAGCAGTAAAACTTTGTATTCTATCATCATGGCAATTAGGAAATGAGGAATGGAGATTCTCTTAAACTGATACATAGAGGCATTTGAGTGCTTCTGCTGACATTTTTCAACCCTTTCATAGTTTAGATCAAGTTATTATGCATATGTCATTCAGCCTGAAACTTCCATAGACATGTAGTCTCTGTAACACTTTCACTGAGAGATTTACCATTTGATTAAAAAGCCGTTAAAATTTGGCTGGAGGTTATTATGTCACTACTTCCCACTTGTTGAAATATAGTATCAAAATTAGTACAGGCTGACATGACCACTGTTATTACGAAATCTAACTGCTCCATGCACCACCGCAACCCTGCATCATGCAGAAACAATCACAGTATCATTTCCCCTAATGGTTAATATCGTTTGTTCCAAGCCCTGTAATGATTCTGCACTTCCTTCAGGCTTTCTCAACAGCCAGAAGGGCTTTTTTATCTTTCACTGAAGCATTAGGGTGAAGCCTTCACTACTCATAGGAGCACAAAGTTATCAGAAACATGAATACAGTATAAACACAAGAAAAAAAACATATTCTGAAGAGCTTCCTTTTCCCTTCCAACATGAACTAATGAGTTTTATTATGGTTTTATCTCCCTCTGGTGAGACCCCACCTGGAGTACGCGTCCAGCTCTGGAGTCCTCAGTACAGGAAAGATATGGACCTGTTGGAGATGGTCCAGAGGAGAGCCACAAAAATAGTCAGAGGGTTGAAGCACATCTCCTGCAAGGAAAGGCTGAGAAAGTTGGGGTTGTTCAGCCTGCAGAAGACAGGGCTCTGGAGAAACATTACTGCAGCCTTCCAGTTCTTAAGTGGGGCCTACAAGAAAGATGGGGATAGACTTTTTAGCAGGGCCAGCTGCAATAGGACGAGGAGTAATGGTTTTTAACTAAAAGAAGGGAGATTCAGGCTGGGCAGGAGGAAAGCAGTTTTTGCAAGCTGGGTAAAACACTGGCACAGGTTGCTCAGAGAGGTGGTGGATGCGTCATCCTTGGTGACATTGAAGGCCAGGCTGGACGTGGTTCTGGGCAACCTGATCTAGTTGAAGATGTTCCTGCTCATTGCAGGGGGACTGCACTAGATGACCTTTGAAGGCTCCTGCCAACCCGAGCTATTCTATGATTCTATCCCAAAGAAGATGCGCTACATACTATCCTGACTTCTAGCAGGTTAAGGAAGATTAACTCCTTTCTCACCTTTTAGTGTATGTGAACCTAACTATCTTTTTCATCAAGGGTCTGAAGCTGAAGAAGTAACTCAAAGACAGAACAGACTGAAAAAAGTTGGCCTTGGGTCTGAGTGGCAACCAAACTGCCAGGTGAGCGGTAGCAATTCACATCAAAGTAAAAACAGAGGCAAATCTCACTAACACTTCCCCATATCATCACATATGTATGACATATATGTATACACATGAATGTATAGGGCAAAAGATGTATTTTAGCAGTTCATTATCTTGGTAAGTCATTAAAAAAAGAAGAGAACTCCATGAACTTTTCAGGAATGTTTTCTAGTCTTCAGGGTTCACACCTGCACACCAGTCTCAGTTAGGAAATTCATTCTTTAGTATGCACAGGCATGGACTTGCTGGAATTCACCTTTCAAATATTCTGGCAACACCATCAGTGTTATTTGTACTCCTTGCCTTTTGGCACATCTAAAATTCACTACCCTTCACAGGGTCTACATAAGGGATCACAGCCAAATGATCTTTCTTAAACCATGCCACATGGTACTTGATTTTCATAAACAGGCCTAATAATATCCATGCATATTATTCTGTAATGGTAACAAAAACGCGGGGTGTGTGTGTGTGTGTGTTAGTAACGATTCCCAAATATTTGGGCCTCAAAGACAGAGTGGATTCATATTAAAAAGACAGGATATGAATTTATGATTTGTCTTGTTAAAAACTCTCTTATAATTAACTAACATCACTGTTTCAATGATCCAAGACAATCTTCTCTTTCAAGCAAAATTGTGTAAACCAGCCTGCAACAGGTTTACAGAACATTCAGATTAAATACTAAAGGCATAAACCATGCCAAAGTGTTAGGATACTTTCTAACCTATTTAAATTCTTATCATGCTGGAGCACTTCAGTAGGACATGTACTATTCTGTATTAGCTTTAAAACAAGGAGAAGTGTTTTAGAAACTTGTTTAACAGCTGCTTCATTCAGAAGTTCACAGTTCCTGCAAAACAGGTATGTGTGAGTTCTCACAGAATATTCTATTTTTAAGTCACCTGCAGGCGCAACCTCAAGAATAAGTGCATACAGAAGTCAATAAATAAACAAACCAAAACCAACCAACAGCCTCTAATCTCTGGGGGCCTCTCAGTTCTCTTGGCAATTCCTTTAGTGTTTTCTCTCCATTCAGCACCAGGACTGGAAAAAGGAATTTAAAGGGAGAGAAGTAATAAACTACAGAACTGGTCTTACTCTGGAGTGAACAGCCGGTCAATTCATTATTTTCCCCATAGGAATATCTTGAAATATTGAGAAAGAAAAAAATTTAACATGGGGATATTAAAATAAAAATATATTCCCATGTTAAAAAACCCGTTAAACTGAGGCTTGAGGAAATAAAATTATTTAACCACAATCTGACAGGAGATAAGAGCAAAGCAAAGAAGAGAAGCCAAAGATTTCAGCTTTGAATATTCTGCTCCTAAACTAGAGTAGGAAAATCCTGTGGGTGGGAGATATTATAGTAGCTTAGTTTTTCCAGTCTCTGCTTCTGCTCAACAGCTTAAAAGAATTCAAGATCACAACAACAAAGATGAAAAGGTCAGACTAAACTCATTGCTCACATTATGCACTAGAAATACACAAGGCTCTGACAAACAGCTTGATGAACGCAAATGCAGAAGATTGAACGCTCCCCTCCCCACAGCCAGTGCAAGTTTACAGACAATTTTAAACACTAAATAATTCTGACTTTTCCAAACAAATAACTGAAAGCACCAGCTGAGACTGAAGAAGCTTGAGACAGCAGTCTTTTTTTCGGCTGGTCATGCTATGCATGCTGGGAGATGCTCTTCTAGTTTATACCAACATGCCCCTGAGTTTCTTCCAAGAAAAGATGGACTCTGGCTTTGATGCTTGCAACAGGAAGTTAAAGCTTGCAGCTGGCACATCTATGAATAGAACAAGCACTGGTGGGCTAGAAGGGACAGCAAGTAGGTCACACTGTTCCAGCTCTTCATAGCACATAAGTGAAATGAACACACAATTTTCACTGTCCAGCAACATTCAAACATACAGACTTAGAATTAATTTCTAACAACTCCTCATGCCAGGTAAAATCCAGTCATGTGACCTTCACAAAAATAATAAAAATAGTACTGTCACAGGCACAGACAATTTGTTTAAAAACATCCATTGACATTCATACAAAATATTTTGCTGTAGCCATTTCTACTCCATTTGCACTCCATTTCTACTGTTCAATTTATTAAATTAATAATTTTTTTAATAAATAAAAAATAGATTCAAGCTGCACTACTTGGGGCAATGGCTACTTTTTACATGTTTAAATAATAGAGCGCTAATTCTTCAGGCCACATTTTCACATTTTAGAGTGACAGTCCTGGGCTTATCTGACCATTTCTACAATCTAAAGTAACTTCAAGGCATCTTGAACATGCACTTGTCATGGTTAAACTTCATCAGGTTGGCATCAGCCCACCTCACAAGCATGTCAAGGTCCCTCTGGATGG
>JAOEHY010034417.1:19478-31591 GCA_025447955.1 Psilopsiagon aurifrons
CAAGGCCAGGTTGGACAGAGCCTTGGGTGGCATGGTTTAGTGGGAAGTGTCCCTGCCCATGGCAGGGGGTTGGAACTTGATGATCTCATGGTTCTTTTCAACCCTAACTATTCTATGATTCTATGAATGTAGCACAAACATTCAGATTCATGGAGCAATTCTGTAGTTTCTCCAGCAAACCTTTCAGAACAGAACGCAAAAAAAATTGCCACGTAATGTTTATATCTAATTTAATGTATTCCTGGGACTTCATTTTAAAATAATTCAACAACAAAAGAGATTTTTTCCTTTCATAGAGAAATTTTCTGGACTAATGTTGCGTTTTCCTAGCTAAATCCTTTCAATAACTCAGTTTTGTTTTAAGAATTTTTCTCCATGCATTGCCAACTTCTATAAACCTATTTCCTTCAGTAGCAGAAATACAACTGTAAAGAATTGAAGAGCTTGCATATTCAGGTCAATGGTATTTTACATCCTTTTAAAAGACAGCTGTTAATATTGAAGTAATTTAAACTTAACAAAACATAATCAAATGGGCTGGTGCTTATGAGCTATTAAGTCTTTATGTTGATATAAATATCATCTTTATCACCTCACGTATGAGTTACAAATGAGATATTGAAATATATTAATATTCAAACATCCTTTTCAACTTTTACATTTGCTTTCTTTTACTGACCCTGAAAGTTCAGAGACACTCGGTAGCTCTTATTCTTGTTGTCTGCTGCTTATCTCTATACCTGCACATTTTCTGCTTCCCTGTTCTAGATAAGAAAAACCTGTGTATTAAGGACACACCCTATTACTGAACTTCTGACCTCCACCAGGAAAATCATTGCCAGCTATGAATAAATAAAATGCTAAAATCCGTGCTGAAATTTTCTGTGAGAGGTGATTGTGGTTAGGATCCTAACTGCATATTTAAATATCTGAATAATTCATCCATATTTCTGAAGTAGGTATGGGCAGCTGTCAACATTATCGACTGAAGCTACTGGAGGTAACGGGCACTTCTCAAGGGTATGCCAGTGCTGTCTACAGAAAGCAGGATAGTTGTACAGCTGCAGTGCAAGGACACATCTGCCTGCATCCTCCTTGTTAACTCTTTGGTGCTCTCTGTAGTTGGTTTTCAGCAGCAGGTGCTGAGTCAGGGTTCCCCACACCTGTCATCTTTGTGCAAGTGCTTCAGAGATGGAGAGTCCGAAACAGGAATTGCACAGTCTGACCAAGGGCTTTCTGGATCTCATGCTCTGCCAGGGAGGAGGGGAAGCCGGGAGGAAGCAGAGACAGGGCACCTGAACCAAACTGACCAAAGAGTGCTCCGTACCACAGCACATCATGCCCAGTATATAAACTGGGGACAGTCACTCGGAAGAGTTAGCTCACTGCTCGGGTCGAGCTGTGTGTCGGTCGGTGGGTGGTGAGCAGTTGTAGTCTCTTCCCTTGTTATTTCCCTTATCATTAGTATTATTGGTGGTAGCAGCAGTGGTTTGTGTTATACTTTAGTTACTGGACTGTTCTTATCTCAACCTGTGGGAGTTGCATCTTTTTGATTCTTGTCCCCATTCCTCCAGGAGCTGGGGGAGGAAGACAGGTTGTGAGCTAACAACATTATGGCAGATTTACAGCTGGGCTTAAACCACGGCTGTTCTTTTTGGTACCTAACGTAAGGCACAAAGGGTTGAGACAACAACAGATCTGACTGGAGTGTGTCTGAAAGTATTTGTGATAAACATTCGTTGTTTAGAATTGATAGTCACTCATCACAATGCTGAGTTATTGACTATCAAAAGTTGTTGCTCTTGATCTCACAGTTTCAGCATGTCATACCTTAGCTACAGCCAGTATTTGCTGTGTTAGTGTTTATCAGCTGGGTGGCCTGGGCTAAGGTTCTTGTTTCATTGTACTTTATGGTAATGACTTGTAATACAATAGAATCCTTTATCATGAAACTGATCTGGCTTGCATTCCCAGTGTGGTCACCACCTCTATACTTTGGGAAGTATATAATAGAAGTGCTTAGCAATTACACATCTTTTTTCTCCTCCTCGGGTGGTCAACCCATGAATGAGATAATCTTTTATGCTCCCAGCCCCCCTGCTGCCCCAGACTGTTTACAGAGATGTAAAAAAATGTACTCTACACCGCAGCCAGGCAGAATGGTCCCACCTGGAGCTTCTGGCAGAAAGCTCCAGGGGAGACTCGAGGTCGACCCCTTGGCTTTTGGAGTTGGAGATGGAGAGTCCAAAATAGGAATTGCACAGTCTGATCAAGGACATTCTGATCCTCATGCTCTGCCAGGGAGGAGGGGAAGCTGGGAGGAAGCAGAGGCAGGACACCTGACCCAAACTGACCAAAGAGGTATTCGATACCACAGCATGTCATGCCCAGGATGTAAACTGGGGACAGAGACTTGGAAGAGTTATCTCACCTCTCAGTTGGGCTGGGTATCTGTTGGCAGGTGGTGAGTGGTTTTATTCTCTTCCCTTGTTATTTCCGTTATCATTGTTATTATTGGTTTTAGCAGCAGTGGTTTGTGTTGTACCTCAGTTACTGGACTGTTCTTATCTCAACCTGTGGGAGTTACATGCTTTTAATTCTCCTCCCCATCCCTCCAGGAGCTGGGGGAGGAAGGGGGGCGGTGAGCTAAAGACATTATGGCAGACTTAAGGCTGGACTTAACAACACTTTCTGAACTAATTATAACTACTAAATCAAGAATTTTCTATTGGGTTGGTGAAATTTGTCCTCCGTGAAGTGACTATTAGAAAGAATATATTTATAATACAGTTAAAATAATTTTATGATTGAGTTTAGAAATCCCTCATGTTTGAAAAAGAGCATATCTGGAGGAGCACAGCAAGTTATACAAATTGCCTTGAAGATGAACATAGGTTTGAGAATAACATAACTACCACATCTTTTGTTTAGCAAACATACTTTGATTTGGAGTGGCTCCTTGTCTCTTATTATAAGACAAATTTTAAGACAAAATTTAAGACTGTTTATCTCTAATTTTAAGACAAATACATGATTTGTCTTAAAATTAATACAGATGGGTTTTTTTCCAGAAATTAAACATTGGCATTGCAACCATAAGAATAGCAAAATAGTAAAATAATGCACTTAAGAAACATGGAGGTTTACAGTAAAAGAGTTGGTTTTGAGGTTGCAATTTGTGCTTTTGAGAAAAGGAGGACAAGGAACTTTATTATTAAAATTTATTTAAAATTGGAAGGGAAAATGTCATTGGGTAAACACCTCCGACAAAATGCATATTAGCTGTGCCTTATTTTCATTCATTCATTTTATAGAGTAAGACACTTCTACAGGCTGAGACTCATCAACTGAAATGGCAAATGTGATGACAGTACTCAGAAACATGCCTGGGATGAAAAAAAGCGACGTAGTGGGTAAATTTGTTTGCTTGCTCTTTCTGCTATCAGAAGGGAAAAGTTCAGGATCTCAAACACGGCAGGTCCTTTGAAAAGAGAGTAAACTACAGAATATGCAGTGAGTGGAATCATTTACTTTCAAAATCAGCAATGAATGACAGATTCATTTGTCAGACATATCTAAAGTTGAGAGCCTGAGGGAAGCAGAGTTTTTAATGCCATTTGCCTAGTGAAAGAGGCAGCAATGACAGTACCAGGAGTGGAATGACCAGCCTGGAGTGGCTATTGTTTAGAATTTATTGAGAACTCCTGCAATATGAGTGATCAAGCTGAGTCAGACTGAGGTCCACCTAGCTCAGTATGCCATTTCTGACAGCAGACAAAAGCAGATGACCACATGGACAGCACAACATATATGGCTTCTTCTGAGTGCCATTACAACCTTCACCCACCTGTGGCTCAAAATGTGATCCTGTATCAGCTCTGCTCTCCATGAAGTGATCCCATGAGCAGAACTAGGAATGTGGCTGGATTGTGTGAGTCTGAAGACAAGCAGCATAAATATTTCTAGCTGCCTAATATGAGGGCCTACCTCTCCCTGCAAATCCCATTTTGCTTCTAACATAGGGTGGACAGAAGTATTCAACAGAAGCTTAGAGGAAGCTCCTTTCTGAATAAGGTCTTGTAGAGAAACCAGATGCATCTGATTCTCTAGAGCCTTGTGGAACGCATTTCCCCCAAAGTCAGCTTGCTTCAGGTGAGTATGAGAAACCCAGCATTTGATCTTCTCCAAATAACAAGCTTAGTACCCCCCACAGCTCCCATGGCATCTGCACATTCCAGTGAGGTACTTGATGCACAGTATCACTACCCCTGAGCCAGGAGGAGGAGACAGTGAAGGAAGCCTTGACCAACCTTTCTTGTTAGGCCATGCCTTACATGTGAGATCTACTGTGAAGTCTATGCTATTGAGATTTTTATAGGTATTGTCATTTAGTGTCTGAGCGCATTCCAACAGAACTTCATACAATATGAATGACATCTGTCATGTGCTGTTTGTTCTCTTTTCATTTCTGCAGTTGGGGAATAGAAATGAATGCAGTGACATGTTTGTTTCAGAAGAAACTTTAAAGGAAAATAAGCATGTATTTACATATATTTATATGTATAGAGATGATAGAGTCAAAGCAACCTCTTTTGTCTGGAAGAACCGTTTGCAAGGGTTGCAATGGTCCCTACCTACTGGGGTACTTCATTACCTGACTCAGCCCTCACAGACACTGTCTTTCCTCCGTGGAAAAGCTGTATCCCTTTTCTAGATAGTTGCATTGCCACTTTGAATATAGTTGCTATCCACAGCCTTCATTCTGGGAATTTTCTAAAGTGCTTCTTTCAGATCACTGAAGCCTCAGCAGAGAAATTGGAAGCGCTACTCTGAGTGAACATAAATTGATTTTTTGATCAGTGTTGCTGAAATGTAATATGCAGTTGGTCTTGATGCATCATTATCTCAATTAAGTCTTCCTTTTCGGGGAAAAAAAGGGTTATTTTTACTTTAGGCAACAAGATAGAGGAGCCTTGTAGCATGGGGTGATGCAGTCTGCCAGCTGACTTGCCACCTCCTCTGCTTCTCAGCTGGCTTAAAACAGGATCTAGGAATACAGACGATTTGTGACAACGCTGGACTGAATCTGTGAGAAAAGGATATTTTTTTTCCATTCTTTCTTTCCTGTCTTAACAGGCAGGACTGAAAGAAATTGGCCCACCTTTGCCTGAACCTAATAGAAGAAGATGATGCTTGGGAAGACTGGGCTTCACATGGAAATCCTGGAGTTGTTTTGCTTGTTTATTTTAGCCCTGTTCTTGTTTAACATGCTTTCCAGACAGTTTGGAGGAAGGTAGGTAAGCAAAAAATCTAGTGGAAACTGCTGAGGCTCCTGGTTTCTTTCCACACCAAGATGGAAGGGCTTTGCAGCAGTAAGGACAGCCTAAGATCTCCTAATCTGTATGGCTATCACTGGGTGGGCACCTATCATAGAAATATTCACCGCTCTCTGGTGTTAGACTCATCACTGTCTTTCCTCTGCCCACCATTGGCATAGAGACATAGCTCAGGTTTGACTCCTGCTTACTCTTCTTGAATGTGTTTTATTATTGCAGTAAAGAAAAATTATTGTCCTGAATACTAATTCAATTCTTTTAAAAAGGCATACTTTGTCACATGTATTTTGGTACTGAAAAGCATTAGCACCTTTTTTTTTCAAAGAGCACATACTTTACAGTTAATTTATAAATGGGGTCTTCAAGGGTGGATTCATTACAAAATGGAAAAAGAAAGTGCAACTTTTAACCAGTTGTCCATGTGCAATCATCTACATTTGCATCAATTGCTATCATAAGAAGGATACAAAGGTCATATGATAAAAGTCATCATCCTTTGTTAAAACACTACTCTTGTGTCATAGAGATTATTCCTCCCACAAATTTGACCCGATGTTTACGGCTCAATTATATTGCTAAAAAACGTTGTTCCTTCATAAAAGAAAGATACCATTTACTTTCTTTTTTCCTACTGGAAAAATGGGCCTGTAATTTGAAAAGTAGAACACAGAAACTCTTTTAATGACCAGCTTTGTCTGTCAAAGAGGCATGTTTGGAAGAAGACAAGTAGCTTTCCTGCATAACCATGAAGCTCAGCCATGAAAGAGTGATTATTTTCCACCAGTTTTTGTAAATATTAGAAAACAAAAAGTACTGAATGTGATTTGCACTCTGAAAAACTCTTCTAGTTTTTATAGCGTTACCATAAAAAAATAAGTCTATGGTCATAATGATGATGTCTAGCCACACTCTCTTAAATGTGGTAAAAACATGGCAGTATATAAGACTGATGATCTTGAAGGATCTTGTACTTGGCCATGTTGAACTTCATGAGGTTCACACTGGCCCAACTTTTGAGTCTCTCAAGGTCCTTCTGGATGGCATCTCTTTCCTCCAGTGTGCCAAAAGAACCACACAGCTAAGTGCCATCAGCTAACTTGCTAAGGGTGCACTCAATCCTGCTGTCCATGTCATGAACAAGTATGTTAAACAGTGCCAGTCCCAATAGCAACCCTTGAGGAGTACCAGTTGTTGCTGGTGTCCACTTAGACATTGAGCTGTTGACCACAAGTCCTTGAATGCAGCCATCCAGCCACTTCTTTATTCACCAAACGGTTCATCCATCAGATCCATGCTTCTCCAAGTCAGAGACAAGGATATTGTGTGGAACAGTGTCTAAAGCTTTGCACCAGCCTAGATAGATGACATCAGCCACTCTTCCCTTATCCACCAAAACGCTGCAACCCTGTCATAGAACTGCACCAGATTTGTCAGGCATGATTTGCCCTTAGCAAAGTCATGTTGGCTCTCACCAACCACCTTATTGTCCATGTGCCTTAGTATAGCTTCCAGGGGAATTTGCTCTGTGATCTTGCCAGGAGCTGAGATGAGGCCTTGGTGCCTGGCAATAACCTTGAGCACATCAAATAACTTATGTATGGGCAATTTTTTCTTTCTGTATCAAGTGAATAGGCTGAACCTTCACTGTATTCGCCAAATGATACCTAGTCAGCTAGGTGGGATCCCCAAGGCCAACTCAAACAGTGCTACACCCTTCAGTGTGAGGAACTGGTCTGAGCATGTAGAACAGTTTACAGAGCAATTCAGCTCAATCTGAAGTAGATACACATGTGGCCATTGGCTTACCAAACTCCACTGACTATATTGCTCTTACACGACAAGATCAGTACAGAAGTTAAACAGTACTTCACTCATGGCTTTTCCCACTTCTGTAGGAATTGCCTGCAGGTTTTGGTGCTGGACAGAATAAAAAGCTCCTAAAAAAGAGGATGAATTTGGCTCAGATAACAGCGCTGAACTCCATGAACTGAAGAAAGTTTAGTCTTATTCCTCTCCCAGCGCAGCATTTGGCTGTCGAGCTGCTTGCTAGCCTGTGCTCTGGCAGCCTGGATGCGAAAGTGCAGATTGACATCTGAGGCTGCTTTGCAGTATGTGAGGGTTGTATGGGAGGCCTTGATTTCACATGTGAAGAACAACTCCAAAGAAAACAGGAACACCCAAACTGTCTGAAAGGAAGCTGAGCAAGCTCTTCCCCATCAAGCAGTTACTCCTTGAGTTACCTTCGTATTGGGAAATTAGCAGCACATACATCTGTACAACTGCCCAGAAATGAAGGAGATTTCTTTCATTGCCTTTTGCATGCCAGCATGTAGAACCAGAAAGGGCCTGAGTGCCTCATCGGCTGGATTATTGAACGGGGATGGTTTTTGCCCTCAAGTTTGAGTCATCACCAAAATGATAGGATTTAAAATACTACTAAAGACCAAATCAGTTCAAAAGCCCCTGAGTTGAAAGTTTGGATTTCCTAGAGGGATATAAAAATCCCCAAAAGCCTCTTTTGTTATGACAAATGACTCTGGGCTTTCTTTTTTTTTTTTTCACTTGAAAGCTGGCCTATGATCCTTGAGGAGCTTTCTACAATTTCTACAAAAAATGGATGTGACATATTTTTAGTTTCAAAGCTCATATCTCTTCTATGTAAGAACTATATAGATGTTGTCTCAGTCTGTATTTCCACCACAAAAACTATCACCATAAAACCAACATAACTCGAAGAGCTATTTTTGATGAAAGATTTTCCCTGGTACATGACAATGCCACTCACACTGTTAAATATTTAAATATTGCTTTATTTTTCTGCTCCTTTCTTTCGGTTCAGAACATACATCTCCAAGGTGCATAATTCATAGTGACTTAGTGTCATGTAGGAGATGGACAATGGCAAATGGATGCCCAATTAAATTCAATTGCTGTTCAAGGACTGATGCCCAATTTTGAACAGTTCACATGGGTGTGAGTTTCAAGTACTGCAGATGCATATTTTTTGAACTGCGATTAATCTCAATTTAAAGTTTTGACTCTTCTCTCCCCCATCTCCCTTCCCTACCATGTCTTTCTGTGCCACAGAGCTATGTGGTTCTGCCTGACTTGGAGCTGCCAACATTAAATGAAAGAGTGCAGAGCCTACAGCTGACAGCAGTGAAATTCAGAGTGGCAGTGGTTTGGTAAGAGGGCACACACTGTGTCAGAAGGGTTTCAGAGGGTCAGGAGGTGATAGGGGGAGAATTAGTGGAGCTCTGGGAGGTGTCAGAGGAGAAATATGGAAGGTGGTTTTGACAGGGCAGCTGAATCTCTCAGTATATTGCCTCCCTGACCTTCAAGCCATCTCCTTCCCATCTTGGTTCTTGACGAATTTCGTTTTTCTGGAAGGCTAGGACCTGTGCCTGGGTAACTTCACCCCAGAAGGGCTCATATTCTGGTGTACTTGCTCCTTCAGTTCCCATGTCCCTCTGATATGTGAGATGCTTTGTGCCTCAGGCTCACACCTGCCCTATGCATGTGTTCAACCTAGCCATGCTCTACCATGCTCTGTAGCCTCCTATACTCCTCTTCTGTCCATGCTGGAAAACTAAGTGGAAGACCTGCAAGGTCTTAGTACAATTCCAGGACAAACCCAGGGAAAACAGAGCTAGGGTGACTGGCAATGCTTGTCAAAGCACAAGATGGCCATATCTCCAACCCAGCCTTAGGAGGGTTCCACTTAGGGACTTGTCTAATCTGCTTTGCACATTAGTCCCTACATAGGGTGTTAGAAAGCAGATGAAGGGAGATTGCCACACTTTCACAAAAGGATGTTTTGTGTAACAGCTGATCTAATGAGACAGACACATTCCTTCTGTGCACATCACAGTAGGTCTCAGATCCACAACTGGTAATTCTAGGCCCTGGCTGTGAATGCTTGTATGGTTCATTGCAAAGTATTAACTGGAGGGCTAGCTGTCAGACCATTGCTACACTGCTGTAACAAAAATCATAACCTCTCAAAAATGTCATCCTCTTTCAAAACAATGAAAAGAAATTATGAAGTTTTGCAGAATTTTCACTGCCTAATGCAGATACCATAAATTTAAAAAAAATACACCAGATCAAGGAAAAGCTGACTTAGTGTGGGAAATGATTGTTCCAAGCTGAAAGAGTGGCTGCGTGTTGTGGTTAAAGTCTGGCCAGTTACTCAGCACCACAAAGCCATTTGCTCACCCCTCCCATTCTCTCCCCTTCCAGGCAGGATGGGGAGGAGAAACAAAAGAATGTAAACCCCATGGGTTGAGATGAGAACAGTCTAATAACTTAAGTATAATATAAAACTACTACTATGAGAAATAATAATGATAAGAGAAGTAACAAGGGGAGAGAATATAAAACTAAAAGGGGAAAGGAAAAAAACCCCAATAAACAAAAGTGATGCACAATAGAATTGCTCACCATCCTCTGATTGATACCCAGCCTGACCTGAGCAGCAATCTGCCCTTCAGGATGACTGCACCCAGTTTATATACTGGGCATGACATGGTGTGGTATGGAATTCCTCTTGGGCTAGTTAGGGTCAGGTGCCCTGTCTCTGCTTTCTCCTGACTTCTTGTGCCCCTCCTCACTGACAGGTCATGAGACTGAAAAGTCCTTGATCAGGGTAAGCATTACTTAGCAACAACTAAAACATCCGTGTATTATCAGAAATGTTCTCAGAATAAAGCCAAAACACAGCACTGCACCAGTTACTAGGAAGGAGAAAAATAACTGTCACAGCTGAAACCAGGACACTATGTAAAATAAGACGCAATCAAGATGTACTTTACAAGACAGGAAGTCATTCTGGCCATCTCCAGCAAAGTTCTTTGCTCTCAGCGTTCTGTAAGATTGTAACCTAGAATGATAAACACTTCTGGCAAGCCCTCTCTCAGCAATGCTATTGCATAAAACCCATGAAATATTTTAATAAAAGGCAAATGGCTTTTGTCAGATAAGGCTAATTCTCCATGAGAAATAATGTTGTTGCAGAAGCCAAAAGAGACAAGTTAGAGATCAAAGGAAACACCTAATGAAGCAAGATGGCTGAAAAGTGACAAGAATCGATTAAACATCTGAATGTTTCATTAACTTCATGCTTTAGAAACTGCACACTGGAAGATATACCTTCTTCCTCTCAAGAGGCGGCAACCTGCCACCAGACTGCAAAGATTAAGTGGGTAAACAGTTATGAGGAACAAATGTGTCCAATTACTTTGAATGCAGACAATCCATTTTTCCCAATCTTTATTGCATGGCATCCTGAGAAAATTTTTTTCCTTCTCTTCAAAATAAAAACTTAGTGCAACTCCAGACTTCAGAAAGATGAGCAAAAGTTTTGTGGCTGTTTAAGAAAACTGGGAAGGCTACAGGAGGAATCAGACAGATTTAGCTCAGGCTTTTCTCCACATAAAGTGGGGACAGGGAGGATGTTCTAGTAGTCACAGGCATGATGCCTCTATTTCTCATCACATAGCATGAATGGCATATGCTGGGATGATGCTGTGCGGCTTATTTGCAAACTTCTGTGCATAACCTCACTAAATATTGCCTAGTGGTGTCAGAAATTTGTGGGAGGTCATGCAAAAACTCCTTTCCTGGGTTTTAGCATGTATCTATCTTATCTTGCTTTCTAGTATTCCCCACCTCCTCCTTGTCAGATTTGGCTCACCTCCATTGTACATTATTACTAAGTCTTCAGAAAAGATGTAAAAATACTTATAAAAAGCTAAAACCCTAGAAATCTCAGTTTATATGAAAGAAATGAGATTGACAGCTTGTGAGGTCGTAGGGAGGGGATGAGGCAAAATTTTTGTACTAAATATTGCTCATATTTTCTCACCTTATTCTCAGTAATATTTTTCCTTTGTTGTTTTAAGATACTGGTATTGAGATATAAATGTGAATTTGGATGAAGTTACCTGGCTTACGTGTCATTCATAACTCGCAGAAGTGAGGGAATGATGCAGAGATTATCCACATCCAGACTGATTAAAGATCAGTCCTGGTTAGCCAGAGTTCAGCTTTTCTGTCATCTTGTCAAATGTAATTGGAGTATGGATCCAGCTAACCAGCTGTGTAGTTCTGTCCAGCCTTCTTGGCTGGACCCAGGAGGTGTGTTGCCAATTCCACAATTGCTTGAGTGAGTGTAACCTGTTATGTCCTGACAATTAGTTTTGTGTCCCTTCTTCATTTTGGGTGCGTCTTGCCTCTAGATGTTGAGCAATGAGGCTGAAGGAATAGATCTGAACTGGATATTGCTTTCATGAAAACAATGACATGTGCAGTTACTTTCAGTGCATTTCTAACACCTCTCATCACCTTCTACTCCTGTGTTACTTGGCAAATCTTTTCGTGTGTAGAAGATGAAGATGTCACATATCCAGAAAGCACTCTGCATTCTGCATCAATGGTGCCAGTGTTCATGAGTTATACTTTTTTATAAATTATTTCCAACATGTGCTCTAACATCTTCAAGTCTTTCACACCCAGTTTGTTATAGGGCAGCATGTCAGATTTTTCATCTCACATTTCAGTAAAAATGCAATCCGTCAGTCATCATTAGGCACACTGAACCAGATTATGCAGTGTGGCAGAGGAATGCTCAGTGAGAAGGAAGAGGTGAAAGTTCATGTGCCCATACAAGCTGCTGCTGAAAGTTGCTTTTCATTGCACAGCTCCTGTGAGACCTACACTGGAGGCACAGGTGAGCAAACTCTGCTGGTCTGCTGGGGGGGAGGGAGGGTCTTCTAC
>JAOEHY010034419.1:5030-17431 GCA_025447955.1 Psilopsiagon aurifrons
CAGGTAGGAGTGAGAGGAGGGGGTGGTGGTGGTGGGGGTGTCAGTGCGAGGAAGATGAGGAAGATGCGGACTCTTTTTGGTTTTGTGCATTGCTGCTGCTGCTGCTTCTTGCTCCTCCTGCCTCCGCCACTCTGGGTCAGCCTGGCATCGGCCAAGCAGCTCCTGAGGTACCGGCTGCCCGAGGAGGGACCCGCCGACATCCGCATCGGCAACGTGGCTTCCGACCTGGGAATTGTGACGGGCTCCGGCGAGGTGACATTCAGCCTGGAATCTGGCTCCGACTATCTCAAGATCGATAACATGACCGGGGAGCTGAGCACCACGGAGCGGCGCATCGACCGAGAGAAGCTGCCGCAGTGCCAGATGATCTTCGACGAGAACGAGTGCTTCCTGGACTTCGAGGTGTCGGTCATCGGCCCCTCGCAGAGCTGGGTGGACCTCTTCGAGGGCCGGGTCATCGTCCTGGACATCAATGACAACACCCCCACCTTCCCTTCCCCCGTTCTCACGCTTACCGTAGAGGAGAACCGGCCCGTGGGGACCCTCTACCTGCTCCCCACCGCCACAGACAGAGACTTCGGCCGCAACGGCATTGAGCGCTACGAGCTGCTGCAGGAGCCCGGCGGAGACGGCGGCCGCCGGGCAAGTGGAGGGGGCGGTGGCGGGGGGGGCTCTGCCTCGGCTGGCTCCGAGAGCGCCCTCTACCCGGGCGGCAGCAAGCGGCGGCAGGAGGCGGAAGCGGCGGCCCGCAGCAGCGTCTTCGAGCTGCAGGTGGCCGATACCCTGGACGGGGAGAAGCAGCCGCAGCTGATCGTCAAGGGGCCGCTGGACCGGGAGCAGCGGGACTCCTACGAGCTCAGCCTCCGCGTGCGGGACGGCGGCGACCCGGTACGGTCCTCGCAGGCTATCCTGAGGGTTCTGATCACCGACGTGAACGACAACAGCCCCCGCTTCGAGAAGAGTGTCTATGAAGCAGATCTGGCGGAGAACAGCAGTCCCGGAACACCCATCCTGCAGCTGCGAGCCACTGACCTGGACGTAGGGGTGAATGGGCAGATCGAATACGTCTTCGGGGCGGCCACCGAGTCCGTCAGGCGCCTACTGCGCCTGGATGAGACCTCAGGCTGGCTCAGCGTCTTGCACCGCATCGACCGTGAGGAGGTAAACCAACTTCGCTTCACTGTCATGGCCCGAGACCGGGGCCAGCCCCCCAAGACAGACAAGGCCACGGTTGTGCTGAACATCCGTGATGAGAATGACAATGTGCCCACCATCGACATCCGGAAAATTGGGCGCATCCCACTCCGGGATGGGGTAGCTAGTGTGGCTGAGGATGTGTTGGTGGATACCCCCATTGCCCTGGTGCAGGTGTCAGACCGGGACCAAGGTGAAAATGGTGTGGTGACCTGTACCGTGGTGGGTGATGTGCCTTTCCAGCTCAAGCCAGCCAGCGAGGGTGAAGGGGAGCCTCAGAACAAGCGCAAGTATTTCCTTCACACCTCAGCCCCTCTGGACTATGAAGCTGTCCGTGACTACAATGTGGTGATCGTGGCAGTGGACTCTGGCAGCCCCAGCCTGTCTAGCAACAACTCCTTGTTGGTGCGGGTAGGGGACACTAATGACAACCCTCCTGTGTTCAGTCAGGCCGTGCTGGAGGTCTCCTTCCCAGAAAACAACTTGCCTGGTGAGAGGGTGGCCACAGTGGTAGCCACGGATGCAGACAGTGGCAAGAATGCTGAGATCACCTACTCCCTGGAGGCCTCGCCCCTTTCCTCAGATGCACCAGGTGGCATCTTCAGCATTGACCCTGACTCTGGGGATGTGTTAGTGCAGGCAGTGCTGGACCGTGAGCAACGCGACACCTATGAGTTTCAGGTGACAGCCCGGGACAAGGGGGTGCCATCGCTGCAAGGCTCCACCACAGTGGTGGTGCGGGTGGCGGATCGCAATGACAATGAGCCGCGCTTCATGCAGGATGTGTTCACTTTCTATGTGAAGGAGAACCTGCAGCCCAACAGCCCTGTGGGCATGGTGACTGTGATGGACTTTGACAAGGGCCGCAATGCTGAGCTCAGCCTCTCCATCCAGCCTGGTGACCACGACCATGACCAGGCAGCCAGCATTTTCTCCATTGAGAATGACACTGGAACCATTTTCTCCACTGTGTCATTTGACCGGGAGCAGCAAACCAGCTACACTTTTAAGGTGAAGGCAGTGGATGGAGGCGAGCCACCACGCTCTGCCACTGCCACTGTGTCCCTCTTTGTGATGGACGAGAATGACAATGCACCTACTGTTACCTTCCCCAGCAACAGCTCCTACACTGTGCTGCCACCCTCCAGCAACATGCGCACTGTGGTGGCCACCGTGGCTGCCACTGATGCTGACACCGGTCTCAATGCTGACCTCAACTACAGCATCATTGGGGGCAATCCCTTCAAACTCTTTGAGATTGACCCAGCCAGTGGTGTGATATCACTGGTGGGCAAGCTGGCCCCCAAGCACTATGGCCTGCACCGCCTTGTAGTGCAGGTGAATGACAGTGGGCAGCCTCCCCAGTCCACCACCACCCTGCTCCATGTCTTCGTCAATGAGAGCCTATCCAATGCCACTGTGGTGGAGAGCCAGGTGGCCCGCAGCCTCCACACCCCCCTGGGCCAGGACATTGCTGGTGACCCCAGCTATGAGCTGAGCAAGCAGCGGCTTAGTATAGTCATAGGTGTGGTGGCTGGCATCATGACCGTCATCCTCCTCATCCTGGTGGTTGTCATGGCCCGCTACTGTCGCTCCAAGGGCAAACATGGCTACGAGGCTGGCAAGAAAGACCATGAGGATTTCTTCACCCCACAGCAGCATGACAAGGCCAAGAAACCCAAAAAGGACAAGAAAGGCAAGAAGGGCAAGCAGCCCCTCTACAGCAGCATCGTCACTGTCGAGGCTTCCAAGCCCAATGGGCAGCGCTACGACAGTGTCAATGAGAAGCTCTCAGATAGTCCTGGTATGGGGCGGTACCGCTCGGTCAATGGTGGCCCGGGCAGCCCAGACCTGGCCAGGCACTACAAGTCGAGCTCACCGCTGCCCACCGTCCAGCTGCACCCACAGTCCCCCACCGCCGGCAAAAAGCACCAGGCCGTGCAGGACTTGCCCCCGGCCAACACCTTTGTTGGCGCCGGCGACAACATCTCCATCGGGTCGGACCACTGCTCCGAGTACAGCTGCCAGGCCAGCAGCAAGTACAGCAAGCAGGTAAGAGAGCTGCACCTCTGCGGTTCGCGCACCCCCCGCCACGCGCACACAAGCACACTTACATACGCATACACAAACCCCTGGTGGGGGAGCGGTGATGCCCGCGTCCCCCCTGGCACAAGCAGTTACGACCGTCAGATTCAGTGATCCATTCAGCCTCGTATCCCCGCGCGAGCCCCCAGCAGTCAGTCAGGTGCCTGGACAACACAGCGAGGAGAGTCAGGGATCTTTGTTAGTATAATTTTTACGTTTCCCTCCACTTTTCGGCAGCCAACCAGTCCGTCCGTGCAGACGCACAGACGGGGGCGCCTGCGGGACCATGGTTCCCCCCATCAGCAGGCGCAGCGGCAGCCATCCGCCGGGGGAGGAAAGAGAGAAGTGGACTGTGGTTTTCGTCGTCATTCCGGACAGGGGGGTGTAGGGCAGACTGAGATGCCTTCATCAGCTAATCCCGGTGCTTGTGGAGTTCAAGAACCTCCCGCACCCGCCGCAGCAGCGGTCGTGCTTCCCTCCCCTGCCCCACTGACAGATTACGTTTCCCCCGCAGTCGTGCCTCCCCGGCCTTAGAGGCAGTTATCTCCGAATGAGAAGGAAAGTTTCGTCTCGTTTGCCAGGTGTTCGGGAGACAAGGGGTGGCTGCCTGCCTGCCGCTTCCTAAAACTGTGAGCGAGAGTGGATTAGCATCCGCCGTACTGAAGCGATAATGGCTGGAATTACCAGGTCTTTCATTAGGACCAAAATGCTTAAATAATGTAAAAAGCTGTCTGATTTACACTACATAGACTTCACTCATTACAGGAGTTGCTCTGAATACATATAAATGCTAGTGAGCTTACGGTCGCACCCCAGTATGTTTTAATTGCCTTTTTTTGTGTCGCGTCGGCTCCCCCCCAGCCCTTTGTATCACATGCTATATTCATGCTGAGAGGCCCCAATTTGCCAGCCCAGCTGCTATAGAGCTCTCTGTCTTTAGAGCCTGATTGCTGTGAGACCCCTCAGAGCGAGGTGTGTCTTTAGGAGCAGCACAAGGGACTGGTTCTTATCTCGGCCTTGTTGGTGGAGGTGGCTTCAGTAAAGCTCCGATAGCCTTAAACTGGTGACGGCAGGGCTGAAATAAAACGGGATAACATAGAGAAGAACCAAGCTTCTCATTGAAAACATCTGTTTCGTTTATTTTATAAGACACATAGCCTGAACAGAGGTCGCTTTTCTTTGGGAGTACTCTGAGTGACAGTTAAATGAGATAATTAACACCTGGTGAGTTCCATTACATCTTTCCACATAAGATAATATTCCTAATGTTTCATCAGCTAAAGTGCATGTTACACAAGAGCTAGAGATAAATGAATGCTGATTCACGTAAATACGCAGACAAGTCTGGGACAGGAAAATTCTGACTAGTTTGATGAAAATGCTTTCTTTTGATCTTATTCACATGCAAATATGGTACACTTTTTCATATATATACATACTTTGAAATGTCCGCTAGTCTACTACTGTTGAAGTTTTACAGTGTATTGCTGGTATTTGTGTTCTGCTTAGAAATACTTAAAATACCGCAAAAGAAAAAGACTTGTGTGAGCCAGTCAGTCTTCCAGATCACAGAAGTGTGATTGATGTACTGTCTGCCAGTATTTTTGTGTATGTTGTTTTAGAAGTGATACAGATTTATAGAACGTTTGTCACAGTAGTTTCTGGGTGATACATTCCATTAACTCTTTCCTGGAGAGTACATTGCAATTTTAGTTTGAAAATAGTCTGGGTAATATACAGAGCACTGAGAAAGTTCCTAAGCTTCTATATGCTAAGGCTTATTAAGCACATGGTAGGTTACGCTGTTTTAGTGAACACTGGAATAACAAAGTAGCAGTAGATCATATGCTAATCAGATACTATTTTCTTAATGCTGCAATTAATCTGAACATATGAATTATAAATTGCCAAAGTGTAATTTATTTTCAGTATAAAACAATGACTTGCATGCTAAGTGTAGAAATGGTAAAGGACTATGCTACACAAATGAATATTCTGTTAGATAAAAATAGTATTTAAGATTATATTACAGAAATATATTTTGAATAACTCAACTTTTTTCAAGGATGTATTTCGATATACCTTAGAAGACTTCTTAGTTGAAGAAAAAGGCTTTATTACACTTCTACTTGCAGCAATCAAGCTGAAGGAAGTACATGCGAAAAACTGGTGTTACCACTTCTCTGTGTGTACTTGCCAGTTTGTTGCTGGGTCACATTTATATAGTTTTCTTCATGCTTTTGCATAGTAGTGGGGACATTAAAACTTATTTGCATAAACAGTATGTAGACTTTTCACATCTCAAACATTGATAGTGGAGAAGTACTCAGTTTATCAGGCAAAACACAAGTGTTTTTAACTCCCAAACCACTTGGATCTCCTGTTCAGTCCACTGCTTAGAGAGAAATGTGAAGCAGTTGCAGATAAAGGGTACTAATCTGGTGTATATCAGATTGTTTCAGAGTTCAGCTATACATGTGAAACAGAACCAGTGGCATCCTGATGTTACCATGATAAGGAGACTGGCTGAAATCTTTAAGGCTGCCTTTATTTACTCATTGGCCATTCCCTTTAAGGACACATTAGAAGGTGTATAAAGTTTTAGAACAAATAAGTCAACACAGCAGAACATACCTGCTCTTAAGTTACTGGAGATGACAGCAATACTAATTTTCCATTAGTGTAATTAGAATTGGTAATTGATACTTTTGTATATCTACAATATAGCAGTCAGGAAATAAAATCTCTACTTACGTGACCTATTGTTGTACCCCAGTGAACGCAAGCTGTTTTCACTTTGATTATTCAATACTTCCTGTTTAAGGTAATGTACTGAATTTCTTAAATGAGTTCCCAAATACATGTTGTTTGATATAGTACTCTATAGGAGAACTTCAGTGAAGAAAGCTACAATTTGTAACACTCCTCCTTCTTGACATCATATGTTTTATATGAAGTTCAAAGCTACAATCTGTGCCTAGTTGAATTCTGATATTTCACAGTCACCTTTTTAGATCTTTCACAATTTTGGCTTCTATTCTTGTCTTATTTAGCACGGTATTTGTTACTCTGAAATATTCTTTTAGTCTCCCATTTATCATTTCTCTCCTATTCAGTAAAGCACTAACATAATCTACTTAATGGGAAACGAATGTTTAAGTCACTTAATATTTTGTGAGTGTTAGTCACTTGCTAAAAATTAAAGCTGTACAGAAGTGTTTTGCTGAATGGGAGTGAGTTTAAGTAAGTGTTTTCCTGGATCATAGATTTAAAATCTGAACCCTCCAGGTGCTGCACATTGCCTGTGAGGAGCCTGGATGCTACTAACTTCCAGCAAGACAGCCAAAGATAAGGAAAGCTCAGTATGTAAGAGGAATCACTTAGGAGCTTGGAGAGTCCTTATCCTAACTCTAATAATAGATTTTAGTTGTAAATAATTGTTTATTTTTCTCTTGTTAGTTGCAGGTATATTATATGCTAGTTATTCCACTTTGTTTCACAGTACCAAATAGTGGCATATGCGTAGTTTTACTTCACTGAAACTTGTAATCATGAATATGAAATCAGCATGTTAAGAAGAATAGGCCTTTTGAGCCCTATTTATACATTTACAATTTTGGCCATCATATTCTCTTGGTTTCTTTTTTACTTGCTCGGCTCAACAAATGATGACTATTGGCTACTTAAAACACTGTGGTTGTGGTGGTGTTGGCTTTGTGGGTTTTGTTTGGTTTTGCTTTGTTTTGTTTCTTTAAGAAGTATTGGTCACCATTGGTACAATTAGCAGAACCAGTACAGGAATTTTAAATCAGCATTTTTTTTTTTTGCTTGGCGTATTGGCTTCCTGGCCAATTCTTTAATCATTTATGAATTGTCTTTTTGCCTTTTCTCATTGTAAATGTACTGTTTAATGAAGAAAAATGTTTATCACATGAGATTTGCTGACTAGTTTTTACACTAGTTAGATTACTTGTTAAAACTAGATGCATTTCCTGTAAAGTCTTGTTTCCATGAAATGAAATATGCGGAAATTAATTTCTGGAAAGAAAAAGTTTGCATGATTACCAGATAATTTGTTTCATAACATTTCAAATATTAATCAGTCTACTGCAATGTAGGAGCATTTGACTAGTTGGTTATCATGCTGTGAATTGTATCTGTAAACTAAATGGGTCAGTTTTCTCGTAAATATGCACATATTACCAGCAGCCTTAATGGACCCAAAATTCATCCATTAAGGGGGTATTCAGTTTAACCATGCAGGAAAGCATCATCTTTTTTCTTGCCTACTCACACACTTGCACTTACATGCTTATTTCAAAGACTGCTTTTTATAATCACAGAATAACTCACGAGGAAAAAGTTTTTCAGAACTTTCAGCTAAGCAAACGTCCTACAGTATAATAATCATAAAAATACAATTTTGGTAGCAGTAAGTGCAATGTAGAGAAAAAGTGGGAATATTGTAATTAAGTGTTGGTGTTTACACCGAAGACCTCTTTCATACATTTGACTTTAATACTGTTTGCTATGAAGTATACAGAAGTATATCTCAGTTTTCCAATCTTGATTAGCATTACATTCAACACTTCACATTCAGTTTTTAAAAGTGACCCAGATTCGACCTTTAGTAACAAATCACGATGAAAGAAGGGCTAATTAAACATGAAATCAATGGATTGTTGATGCTCTAATTATCTTTATTTAACAGAAAGTGTTTCACTGGTAAGTGTAGCCTTTATTTTTTTCTTTTCATTAAAATCATCTTGCAGAGTGCACAAATGTCTAAGTTACCACTGAATCATTCTGCACTCCCAGGAGATGTCCAGAGCCAAAAGGGACAGGATCTGAGTGAAGGAAGATTCATGCTCTGAATAAGTAAAGAAGTGTACTATTATAGGCAAGGGGTAGTAAGAAATCTTTAAAAGGATAGAATCTGATTTATCAACTCAGAGAGCTCTCTGGCATTGTACATACCAATACGGATTGGGTTAGCAGTTTGACTGTTACTGTGTCAGTCTTTGTACTGTAGCAGTGTATTTCTGAGTTTGTTTTTTCTTCTTTCTCTCTCTCTTATTTTTTTTTTTTTTTTTTTAATTTTATTTTTAAACACTTAGTTGCCTTGCTTTGTAGTATTTGGGATATTTGCTAGTTTGACTGTCAGCTGTGCTTAAGAGAAATACCGGTCCTGCAGTTTCAGGCATATATATTTTCCTTTAAAGATTTTCTGTTACAGGTTTTAGCAGGTTTATGTAGTTATTGATCCACTGGGCAATGCCAAGATGTAAAACTTACCGAATTGGTCTTGCATTAAAATATAAAAGAAAATCAACAGACTTCAGAAGTAGCTGGCCAGCATTGCGCTTGTGAGTCAATTAACTAAATCCTTCACAAGCACTGTAAAGTCTTCACTATATTTATTGATCATTTTAGTATTGCTATTGCTAATCTTAACAGTACATATCATTTTCATTTTTGTGGACTATATATACAGAAAATACTGGTGCAGTCATTTGAGCAATTCAGTACAGTACTTAGGCTGGTTTTCTAAGTTTTCTAAGCAAGTCTGCTTCCAGCAGATACTAAGAAACTGTTAAAGCTGCAAATCAATTTTCTTTTTTCAGGCTTAGGCTGCATGTAGTATGTTCCATGTAATTTATGTTCTAAATTTCTCTATTTTTCTTAATTACTACATTTTTTGGTGTTTTTATCTCACTGTGGGCTCAGGCAATGCTATTTCTATATTTTTCTCCTCTGATTTTTCTTTCCTAGAAGAGTTCATATGTTGTCTACCTGTCAGCAGATTCTGGACTTTGCCAGCATAGGCTATATATTCATTTTAATAAAAAAGTTAAAATGAAAGAAAAAAGTTGAACATTTACAGTCCACAATTTAGTAGGTTAAAATTAATATTATTTTTACACATAAATTTGCATTAGTTCAATTTTTTTAATCAAGATGGTAAAAGAAAACTCTGGCTTTTAAATGGATGTATCAAGTTTATTAACTGTGCAGTTCAGTGGAAAGCATAGTGGTTTTAATACGGACTGTACTTTTATGCAATGGAAAGCTGTGTGTTTTTATTATGGAAGTTATTCTAACAGTGTATACTGAATGGCCCAGTAGTATTATGAGGAGAACATTTAAAATCCAGTTACTGAAAGTACTTTAAATTATTTTCTTTCAGCTGATATCATAATACCCTGTCCTATAAAGCCTTGCTAGCTTCCTATCCTACAAAATGCATGTCACTAGGTAAATGGAAATAATTAAAATCACCTATATCCTGTAACCTTTCATGTTTGGTTTTTTTTTTTTTTTTTTTTTTCTTATTTGCACTAAGTTGCACAGCTGAAAATTTTAAACCTTAACTGAATGTAGGTGAAAATAATTTGTGAATCTAAGGTCTGGGTAAACAGTAGATGAGAAAATTATAAGGTCTGTTGAGTCTCTGAGGGAGAGAACATACACATACTATGAAGAAGCTTGAATGGACTTACTGTGTTCCATATACTTCAGGCAACAGAGACTTTCCAAGGTCGCTTTTATTTTGTTGTTGTGGGTGATGAAACATCACATTAATGCTGAAGTAACCAAGGTTAGTTGAAGCATCCAAAATGTGATTTACAACAGCAAAAGGAGGATTTGAAACTTCTTAATTTCTTATTTTAGTGCAATTTGACTGAGATGTCAAAATCTCAAAACGTGATTATACCGAATAAGCAGGTTCTGAATAAGCAGTTAAGCAGGTTCCTAAATGATGTCAGTGACACATGCTGAAGTTGTTCATCTGTGTGGAACTGTGCTTAATATGGGTTGTTTGCTCACTCTGATGTGCCCATTTTCATTGACAAGAGTTGTGAAATTACAATTCAGAGTAACTTTTGACTGTATTAAGAAAAACAGGGAGTGAGTTTGATGTATAACATGTATGACCAGTGTAGAGGAACCACTTGTTGTTTGTTTGTCTGTTTGTTTTATGTAGAAGATGGGTAAGAGTAACGTTTGGAGTTTTAGAAGTTTGAATAGAAATAATATTCTTGGCCCATTTAAAATTGATTTTTTTTTATTGTTTATGTCAGTCCTCTTAATTTAGGTATCACAGCTGTTTTGCAGTCATTAGTTTGTAAAATGCTGCAGCATAACCCTGAAAGTATAGTTTAATTTTACTCAGAGTGGATCACAATTCTTAGAAGCTGAAGAAAAGCATAATGTTTGTCTTTCAAAGCTTGTTTTACATTATTAACTACTGACAAGAGTGAGTATATTTTTTAAGGACAAACATTGTTCTGTCAGATGAGATTTTGCTACGGATTTTATGTTCTGAATCAAACAACCTAATGGTTCAGTTTGTAATCGTAGAATGAAAGAAGTGTCTTGTTGCAAGTAGCATTCTTGGAGTATCTGGAAGCAATACAATTAATAATTATTTAAGTATTTGATGTAGGGTCTCTTCTTGTTTACAGATAATATAAAGTCAGAGATTACATAAAGTTGATTTTTTAGAATAAGTTCTAGCTGATGTGCTGAAAATCACTCATAGAATACGTGGTAGAACTATAATACTGATTCCATCTGCCAAAAATTCAGATTCTTGCAGCCTTGTCTGAAACAATTCCTTTATGGTATCACATTGTAAGTGACAAAATACTTGTCACCTGAAGGGTAAAAATTTCCACATTACACGATCGCATGATGATTATGGAGAATCCTCCATGAACTCTCTGGAAAGTAGTTTCTTGACTGGGGTTGTGTCCAGGGAAGGTGGTACGTGCCAAATATTTTCTCTCTGGTAGCACTTCACAGGAAGAAGGATGAGAGGCTGCCATAATTTATTCTGTCTCTCCATGTACTGATGTCAAGGACTTTTCATCCCTGGAGCAGTATAAAATATGAGAAGGAGCCTCTAGTTCCTTTGGATGGCAAATCCATGAAAGCAGAATTGCTTTAACACATTCTTAGGGGCTTACATACCCTTGGGGAAAATACCCTTTATTGGGACAATATTTTTACAGGGGCACAACTCGATGTAGTCTTATAATGAAAAATGAACTAGAGGAAATGATGGAGACTGTTATGGTGTTCTGGGTATGATTCAGCTATCTAAACATATGCATCCAAGTGTCACTTCAGTTACCCTGAAGTTTTTGAGATATCTGCACAGAGCTGCACGGACAGGGTGTATGATGCAAGACCTTAGTGTCTTCTGGGACACTACTGTAACTGCAGCTCAAGGCCAAACAAAAAAGCATAACTAAATCTTTTGGTTTACTTAAAAAAACATTAATTAAAATTAAGCACTCTGTGAATGTAGAGCATTTTGGCAAGGTTGAAAATAATTTTTCCAGCAAAAACTTAAGCATAATTCTCAAATGTGTATGTCATGCACATGCCTATTAATAGAATGCACGTTGCAAATATATGTTCACATATATACTGAGGTAAGTTATTTTTTAATTGACAGAAAGTGGTTTTGCAGAAACAGTAAGGGGAGCAGTTAGCTTAACTGAATTTCCCTTCACCTTCAGACATCTTAGGCTGGTATTTATCTCATGTTGGGTAAAACTGTAGGTAGTTCCACAGCAGTCAATTAAATGTAACTAATATCAACTGCTGTAAGTTAAATCAGGTGATATAATATTCAGTCATCTTTATTAAAAGAAAATGTCGGTACAGAAGGCGAGTTTATAATTTTGGAAGTTATGCATCAAATCTCACACATCTAACTTATCAGCATGTGTATATGTATAATTTCCTAGATAACAGAGTAGGTTTTCATCATGTATCATATCCAAATGTGAAATAATTTTTGTAACAGGTTCTGGGAATGGTGTAGGTTTAATAATTTCAAAAAATGAGATTTTAGTATGGAAAATATTCTTACTCAGACTAGCGGTTCAGCAAGAGTATACATGGCAAGCTACTTTTGTTCTGTTACCTGACAGGTGTCATGGGTTCAGCAGTAGCAGTCATTTTTCTCCTTCTTGGTAGCTGGTGCAGCACTGTGTTTTTGCCTTGTGGCGTGAGAACAGCGCTGATAACACCAATGTTTTAGTTACTGCTTAGTACATTTTGGTCTGGCCAAGGACTTCCTGAGTCTCATGCTCTGCCAGGGAGGAGGG
>JAOEHY010034421.1:0-19473 GCA_025447955.1 Psilopsiagon aurifrons
GGAAGAAGTTCTTTACTGTAAGGGTGGTGAGGCACTGGAATGGGTTGCCCAGGGAAGTTGTGAATGCTCCATCACTGCCAATGTTCAAGGCCAGGGTGGACAGATGTGTGAGATGTCCCTGCCGATGGCTGGGGGGCTGGAACTAGATGATCTTAAGGTCCTTTCCAACCCTAACTATTCTATGATTCTACGTCTGAAGACAACCAAAAGCAACCTACCCAAATGCCACTAGTGTAAAAATGCCACACTGACACTGTATTCTGACTGAAACAGGGCCGGCAATAAAGGCAAAAGGCATGGCCTTGCAAACTACTCACAGTGGTTCCTGGAACAGTGGGGGTTTACTGGATCTCTAACTTTTTTTAAAGCTCAGAACTAATTATGGTTTCAAATATAATATGCAATAGAGGGAACTCTCATCTCTGGGTAAGTAGAATCAAGCTATCTTGGAGTAATAAAACTGTCCTGCTGAATTTATACTCAAGAGCATTAGGTAAAAATTCTAGCAGGGATAAAAACTTTTTTGCTGGGTAACTGCTCCACAAGCATTACCAAATGCCCTGGTTGCCTGGGCTTTAGAAATCATTGCCCCCTTATGAATGGGCAACGCATCCTGATAATTCATTCTATTCATGAGGAGTCCAAAATCCTTAATCCCAATGCCAGGGTAAATTTGATTTATTATTTGACACAGAAGCATCGCTGTTCGGTATGCTCTTCAGGCACGACATTTAATCTTTGCCTTCAAAAGGACCAAACTGCTGCATGGTCATGTCCCACCAGTCAGCCCTGCGCTTGCCCTCCTCGCACTGGCAGCACAGCTCAGTGCAAAGCCATGTGGGCACACAGATGAGATGCTCACCTCTGCTGGAGCTCAGAAGCAGGAGCTCTGCTGGGATTTTGTCTCTGATTTTGGTTGAGCTTGGGAGGGGATAACAGGAAACAAAATTAAAACAGTGGATCCAGAGCTCCTGCTCAAGGGGTTGCATGCATTTCCATGGGATTGTCTGCCCCCGGAGCTACACATTCAGAAAATAAAGGCTGCACTTATCTGGTACAGTCATGCTGAACTAAAAATTCAAGACTCCCCCCCACCTATGTGCAGTCATAAGCTTAAAATAACCCAATTTTACACAGCTAATGGGATCCAGATGTCTTACATGAAAAGCCTCTAGTGAAAGCCATTAAAACATGTTTTGAGAAGCCCAGAAATGTCTCTGGTTAATCGAGTGCCGTTCTTTTCTACAGGTAAGCCATTTACCAGAATGAGAGCGGGAACTCAACCTGGAATTCGCATCAGAACATCATTATACTTACAAGTGAGACAGCCACTTAAAAGAGTTCTCCTCCACATGACTGTTCCTCGTAGAATGAAGAAATAATGTCTAATTGCGATTTTCCAGGACTCCCCCTCTCGCACTCACCCTGGGTAAAGCTGGAACTTGGACTGCTTCGACAGGGATTCCATATTCCTCTTACCAGATTAAGGGTTTATAACCATATGAGAGATCAATTGCTTGCTTTGTATGGAGGGACTTCAGTGTGTCTTGCACTGGCAGCTCTGAATTATTCAACAACTGAAATACTCAACAAGTCTGGGACTGATCACTCATGTGTCTCCACATGCTGTCTCCAGTCCCAGTTTAAAGCTTTTAAATTTATTAAGATGTGCTTTCTTGGATACACTGAGCAATACCTCTGCTCTAGGAAAGGACATCACAAACACTGCCAAACATGTTATGGAAGAAGGTGAATGAGAACAGGAAAGGCACATCTCTACAGCTCTCTGCTCTAGTGAAGAAATAAAGCTGGTACCAAAGACCTCTGCCTAAGCAGTTTAACACCATGAAGAGGATAGTGCTGGATCACTTAGAGAAAGATCTGACAAGTGAAGTTGCCAACAGTAGCCAAGACTCAACATGAAATACTCGAGACACTGCCACCAAAACATATTCCATGCGTCTTTGATGGCTCTTCATCAGAGGGACAGGTCACTGAGGAGCTCTTTAGGATGCAGGACCAAGCAGAGCCCCTCAGACTGGCTGCAGCACTCTCCAGCCTGGGCACAGGAACATCCATCAGCATTATAAACCTCTCAGACAACATCTCTGTCATAAAGCCTTACTGACTGCGAAGATCTCCCAGTTAACAAACCCCAGGGTTACCTAAATGACACAGATTTAGTTCTGGTATCAGCCCAAGCATGGGGAGAACATGTGACTATGGTTGTTATTCACAGCGTGCAGCACCTCCAAAACACCAGCCACAGACTGGAAGACCCCGCTGCAGACAGAATGCATGCAGAAGGAACCAACCCAGCCTGCTAAGGATGTAATTATAAAAGAAATGAAACTAAAAAAAAAAAAAAAAAAAAGCTTAGTAATTTGCATCCTATTACTTCCTAGGCTCAAGCATTTTCAAGTTTTCTGGAGGACACACAGCAATCACAAAGGCTGTCACAGCAATCACAAAGGACACACAGCAATCACCCAGCTCCCTGGGTATTAAAAAAATTATCAAATCAAATGATTACCAAATCACTATCAACAGTATGTTCTTAATTTTGAGCTATTTTACTGATCCAAACATTTTTTCAGCTGTTGTACTGGAAGGAAGAAGAGAAATTCAGTATTTTACATATTCGCATGAAAACATTTACAGCAGTAAGTGGTAATGATGTCAGCTGACATCAAATTAGCCAACATCAATGAGCTGTTGAGTTGGTTGGGGCTTTTTGTTAAAAACCAAACATTACAGCAGATGTGTGCCTTTAGGAAAAAGTCAAGGCTGTACGGGTGAGTGATAAACCCAAGTTATCCATGACATACACTATGGTAGCCCACACAGTTGACAGAAGCGATCATTCATCCCCCCGGCTGATAAATACCCAACACTCGCTGAAAGTCATTTGACAACCGACCTTGGCAGCTGCCACTGTCTGTTATAAGTACATCACTGCAAAGATTTCAGCATTTGCTTTTTACTTTCCCTAAAATCATAAAATCACAGAATAGTTAGGTTTGGAAAGGACCTTAAGATCATCCAGTTTCAATCCCCTGCCATGGGCAGGGACTTCTCACACTAACCCATGTCATCCAATACACCTCCCTCTTTCCTAAAAAATACCTTTACAGCTCAAAGCACTTTGCCCTTCACCTAAGCTTCTCTCCTCTTTGATGATGAGAAGCAGAAATGAATTAATCAAGGTTAAAGTCTTGTATAAAACCAAGAATTGAATCTCAGTGTCCATTCTGTCAACACTTACTGCTAAAGCTGGGTGCTCATATTTCCAGCAACAGCACATGTGTACTTCAGGCCTGTCCCTACAGCTCACCACAAAGGCAGTGGAGAAAACCCATCCCAAATTCCTAAACGATACCTGTACCGCTTCATGATGAGAGCAAAAGATAGAAACACAGGCTGTGAATACCAGCATTGATGAAGAAGAGCTACCCTGGGATAGTGGAAGAGCTGTCTTCTTCACAGCCACCCCTCTGATGGCCAGAGGCAGCCAGGTGATTCCTGCTGTGAGGCTAAGAGATATCAGAGAGATGTCAGTGCCCCACAAGAATGCTGGGTACTAATGGCCAATGATGCCTTGAAATGGGAGAGGGGGGAGGATGTGGTACCCTACAAGGGAAAAAATCTTGTAAGGTGGATGGTTCTATATAATGATATGAAGTAGGGAGAATGCCTACATTGAAGCAAGGCAAAATAGGAAAATCTCCCTCTGAGCATACTAGTGCAAGAATTATTTTGAAAGAGACCAATATCTTATGTTCTTGCACCAGAAAAGCTTCCAGCCCTACTATTCAACTCCTAGAGACGCCAGTTTTGATATGACAGATACCCAAGTAGATACAACTCTTGCCATGCCAGCACTTCCTGCTGTCATGCAAGGACATGTATAGGGGCAGAAGCAGTACCACATCTCTTCTCCCTCACTTTTCAGGCATTGCAACCAGAAAGGAGCATGAGAGTATTTCTGTATCACACATGGGAAGAAGAGAGATTAATTGTGCAACAGTACACCCACTCAGTGGGTTTGCTCCGGCTGTTGTGGCCTGTGAGAGGAAATGAAGGCAGGTCATGGCCACCGCTCCGCCAGTGCATGAAGCTCTACAAACACAGTCACTCAAAACCCAGCATCCTGTCCACACAACATACAGGCTTCAGTAAGACTGCTTCTGATATGTACTCAAAAGGAAGGATGTGAATTCAAGCACAGCATCAATAAGGCCTCAGGGAAGCAGAAGCTGAGGCACAGCTTAGTGGTGGACTTAGCAGTCCTGGGATAAAGGTTGATAATCTTAAAGGTCTTTTCCAACCTAACTGATTCTATGATCTACTGAGAAGCACAATCAGCACAAATACAGCAACTGTCTTTCTAAAACATCCACCTTGTAACAGAGCTCAACAGTTCGGCTCAGCGACAGCAACACCAAGTTAACACCAAGAGAAAACCAAGGCACCCATGTGCTCATATGAAACCACACCAGTGCATCTGCGTGCATTCATCACTGTTCCCAGGAACAACTGGTTTTAAAGCACTACAACAGAAATTGCAGTGCACACACACAAAAAGCACTGGTGGCACTTGCTGTCAAATGTTTTCAGGCAGTGCCACTTCCCTGAAAAGCATGTCAGGACACAAAGCTTTACCTCATGGCATCAAGCATGAAACGCCCATAAAGCTCAAGGGAACTTTTATTGGTTGGCATGAGTGGTATCATTGTATTTTTATTAACAATTGTATTTGTTGCATTGTATTTTTATTGTCTTGTATTTTGTATTTTTATTAACAATTTATTTTTAAGATAATCCAACCACTATGCAACTCATTCTGCATGTAAATATTTGCTCTGAGAAAGTAACACACCTGCAACTGAAGTTGCATACAGCTTTGTTCCCTGTAAAGCAACCCCCTTGAGCAGCATATACTTTGTGTAAAACCCCTGTAAGTTATAGTGAAGATTCTTCTTATGCTTCTTTACAGAATCCTTCAGTAAAGTATTGAGTATTACTCATGACTACCTACTAATACCACAGCATACTGAAGACGTGTGAGCACCTGAGCCACAACAATACATCTGGAGCACAGGAAGGCTGTCAAGCTACACAAGCAATGAACTGATTGACTGGCTTGCTGTCAAAGGGAGGTCTTACACACAGTCCAAGAACAGCCTGCATCCCTTCCCCTCAGACTGTTTCCACATGCATCACGTCCCTTCATGAGCTGATTCAAATTGCCTGTGTCACTGTTTTCGCAGGGCTACTGAGGCATGCTGGCTCACTGTAGGGTCCCCGTGGCCACCTAAGTCCAGTAAAGAGAGGCTGCAGACTGGAGTCTTGGGCAGGAAGTCTTTGAAGCAGCTCAACTGACCCTCAGCATCTCTGCACAGTGGACACTTAAAGGCCAACATAAGCGGGACTGTATCCTTCGGATGCATTGTTTTAAGGTAACAGAACATGTTTCTAGGTTGCTGACTTGAACACAGAGCAGATTAGAGGTGGCCAAACATGAATCATATAGGAAGCCAATGTAGGTATTCAAGAAGGGGAAGATGTGGTCATGTTTCTTTGAACTCCCCTCTGAGCTCCTGCACCCCTTATCACCCTGTTGTGACTGCACTGGGGCAGCACAGCTATTCCCCTCAAGTCTGTAAAACTGCTTACAGACTTACAGGACTCATTAGCTCGTGGGTCTTTTGATCCTTATTACTGCAGTCTGTATCTGCCAATATACACTTTAATAAAAGAAAGAAGACGTTTAAAAAACTTACATCTCATCCAACCCAACCAGGCAGCAGCATGACCCGGACCCTGCCGGTTTGCACACTGCACACCCAGCTACCACCTTTCGTGTGCCTGCGAGGTCTCTCACAAACTAATCCTCTTAATGAGGGTTTGTTGCCAAATACACAAGCATGAACACAAATCTCAGGACAGCACAAGTGCCTGTGAGGGGATAATTTGGTTACTGTGTGCTTCATGGCAGTGATAAGTAGTGAGGCCTGGACTGTAGCAGCAGTGATGCCAATGCATTTACTGCTGAGATGGCACTTGCACAAGTATTTAATTTTTTGGAGAAGAGCCATGAATTACTCACTACACTGAACTTCCTGATTTTTACCCCATGAAGTAGCATTTTTCTTCACTGGTGAAACCACACAGCTGACATAGAAACAGTAGACTTAGATAATTTAGGAGTTCTCCAAACAACTTTTATGCAGAGAAACTGATAAAAGATAATATGATGCCAATGGTTGCATTTAATACCAGCTCTAAGGCGCTTAGCTGAAATATAAGCCTGTGGCTTGGAGTCCTAAATTAGGGGTCAAAGCACAGTCAGTACAGATGAACTTAAACTATTTTCCTGTGTTCCCTCCTCTGCTTTTACCTACTGTCACTTTAGTGACATGCCTACATCTCCCCAGAACAGGAAACCTGCATACACCATCCAGCACTGCAGCCTCTGATCCATGAGCCATGTTAAACTGAGGCTGAGACATGTCCAACTGAAGGTTTGCTATTGGAGAGCAGGAAAATTCACTACTCTTGAGAGACCAGTTTCTAACAAACACTGTCAAAAAAATATCAGAATAGGGCCATTACAATTCTTCCCCACACAGTTGTCTGCGATTAACTCTTCCTGATTCTGTCCATATGGGAGTTATCGCTCAAGATCAGCAGCAAGGTCCACATATGAAATTCATTGTCAGCAGCACTTCCAACTCACACCCCAAACTAATTTTCATTAATTTGCAAACGCACATTAAAAATAGCTGAGAAACATTCAATCCCGTCAGCTGCAACCGGAGTGCACATCAGGCCTATCGGCAGCTGCAGCACAGGCACCCAGCGGCTGCTGTGGAGGGGCCGGCCAAAAAACGCTCGCCCTGCAGTTTGACAATGGATTCCATGATTTGTAACTGAAAACAAAGGAAGAGCCAAGCTGAGGTACTTACAGTTCTGGTGAAAAACAAACAGCACTTAGAAACTTGCCTCCCTGATGAGCCCTGGACTGTGCTCCCTGTGCCTGCTGCTTCTTTGACCTGCGCCCTTGTCCACGGCCATGAACCGAGAGCTGCTCCAAAGTGCGGGCATGATGTCAGGGAAACAAACTTGATGTTTTCTTTATTTTCCTTTCATCAAGAAAATACGCAGTCAAATTTTCAGTCCTGGGCTGAGGCACTGCTATGGCAGCGTCTTACACTGCGAAAATAAGGCTTTAAAGTGAACAAAAAAAATCTACTTCCCTACACTTTATTCTCAGCAGCAGTTGAAGAGATCCTGCTGATGTTAGGACACTCCCCCTTACCCAGAAAGACAAACAACCAAGCTCAGAAATTAAAGTTTGGCAAGTGAAAAAGGTCTGTAAAAGAAGATTGCTGGGCAGCCTTTGCTATAGGCACTCCCACTTCCATTGCCTCCCAACACCACTGAGGAGAAAACGCTGCTCACAGCAGGAATGGGGAAGTTTCCCTGCACCCCTCAACTGCTACAGCACTACCAGAACGCAGAACAAATGCAGGGAAAGAATCCTCATCACACATGGCTGTTTGATTCACACTTACTGAGGTCCTTTTATTCTGAGCTATCAGCTGCTTTTGAATCAATGTGGTAACCAGTATGGTAAATCACAGACTCATAACATAGAATGGTCTGCATTGGAAAGGACTTTAGAGCTCATCCAGTTCCAATCCTCTACCAGGTGCAGGGGCACCTTCCACAAGACCAGACTGCTCAAAGCCACATCCAACCTGGCCTTGAACACTGCAGGGATGGGGCAGCCACAGCTTCTCTGGGCACCCTGTGCCAGGGCCTCAGCACCCTCACAGGAAGAACTTCTTCCTCAGATCTCATCTCAGGCTCCCTTCCATCAGTTTAAAGCTATTCCCCTTTGCCCTATCCCTACAGGCCCCTGTCAAAAGCTCCTCTCCAGCTTTCTTGGTGGCCCCTTCAGGCACTGGAAGCAGCTCATAGGTCTCCTTTCTCAGCCTCCTCCAGACCGAACAAGCCCAGCTCTCTCAGCCTGTCTCCAAAGCAAAGATGCTCCAGCCCCCAAGAGAATCTTCTTGGCCTCCTTTGGACTCACTCCATCAGCTCCACATCCTTTTTACATTGGATACCCTAGACCTCATGCATTTGGCTATAATATATGGAAATAAACTGCAAAGTCTCAAAACCATCAGTTCACACAGCCTTATGTGATCACCAGTAAAAGCTTTAACACTTACAAAAGTCAGGATATTATTGTGGGCCATGTTTTGGGAAAAGTGGACTACTGGACTAGAAGGTGGCAAAGTACTGAGGGCACAGGCAGCGTGACCATGCTGTGGTTCAAAATGCCAGAGACAGGCTGAAGCACTAATATCAATACTTTATTAGTACTTTATTTTAAAGGATTTATTTGATTTCTCACAGCAATGCAAACTCTGACTGGAGAGAAAACACTGTCAAAACGGCCAAGTGAAAACCACAGATCATTAGAGACATCCATTAGACCACCAGTAACTCGCAGGTAATCCCATCACTCATTGGAAACATGGAATAGGAACATTCTTCTTTTAGAGCTGAAGCAAAGGAAGCAACTAAAATAAACAATGTATTATACATCACTATGTGCCCTTCACAGTTGAAGATGGCAGTAGTCACTGCAAGTTCAAACTTTGCTACTACTGACGCTAAAAATGCCAAGAGGCAGTTATGTGGCCAATACTTACTTGAAAAGCAAAGTGCAGGAGGGCAGAAGAAATGCCAGTTCCCCTGTGGGAAGCCACGACTCTGAGAACATGTTACGTACTTCTTAAAAACTAGATTTTGGTAAGGCAAAAGAAATTTTCTCCTCTATTGGTAACACATAATGGTTTTGGGTCACGTGGGGCGAACACGATGCAATACCCATCAACAAAGACTCCTCACATCCCCACATTTCAATAATGTGTGTGTACACGTATATATACACATAGACTACATATAGTGTTCCTACTTTAAATAATGTTTGGACAGGACATTTAACTAAATTCAAAACATGAACGATAAACACCCTAACATGGCCAAATCCCACTAGAGATACCCCATTTGCATGGAGCCGGTGCCGCCATCAAATCTTGATGTGCATGTGGCAGCACATTTCCCTGCTGTAACATCTAGCTGAAATACAAATGCCCTCAGCTGCCGCAAATACACCTGGGTCTGTGTAATAAACAGAGCTCAAAAAGGGCAGCAGGCTTTGCCCCAAACAGAAGACAATGAGATTCCTCCATCAACATGGTTTTGACAGGCTCAAGCAATTCTACCATGTGAGATGGTTCATCTTCTTGAAGAGCTGACCTGATCATAGAATGGCCTGGGTTGGAAGGGACCTTAAAGCTCATCTAGTTCCATCCATTCCTCTGCCACAGGCAGGGACATCTTCCACTAGACCAGGTTGCTCCAAGACCTGTCCAACCTGGCCTTGAACGCTTCCTGCAATGGGATCCTCTGATCAATAACATGTAGCCTGGTTTCCCTCCAGGATTTCTGAATTGCACACTGACACATCTCCTTACCACACATCTCTGTTTGCTTTTTTAATGGTTTCTGCAATAGTGAAAGGGGGAAGATGCCACAGCCAACCTGCCTGGCCAAATGCTGCCAGACCAAACTACGGCATCCTGTATGTTCTGGTGGCTCCTCACAGGACCTGTCCAGCAGCCAGATATTACCTGTGTAGAGCAAAAACGTGTCTGACAGCAAACACTATCCAGAGGATGCCAAGATATCCAAGTATTATATTCACAAGTTGTGTGGAAAAAATAAGTAAATAGTTAAGTGGCAAAATTTACTGATGACAACAAGTTACTCAAGGGAAAACCCATGGGCTGACAGGCAACCTGTAGGAGAGGGGAAGATGGAGGAATGTTATCTTAGTGTTATAATAAGCCCTGGTACAAAAGCCTCGGGTCAACAGTGGTCAAACCAAGCAGAACAACAGGAATTACCAGGGAGCCAATACAGAACAGAAACAAAGAGTACATGTACCCATTTCTTGAAGGCTGCGTACTCTTTTTATACTGGCTCTAAATATATCCAGGTGAGCTACAGAAGTCCAGCAAAGATGGAATAGCCATTAAATGCGGAACAAGATGACCCTGGACCTTCTCTAGCCCATCCACATCTTTCTTACACAGTGAAGACCAAAACTGAACACAGTATTTTCAAGTTTGAATTCCCTTTTCTCCTACAACAGAGCCTAGAGGAGTGGCAGGTCACAGACAACCTTTCTTGTAGAGATAAAATGCACCCAGCATATGGTTTTGTGGGGGAAAATCAAATATGACACAGTATGTGAGGCTGAAAGTCAAAGCCCTAAGATCTTGTTTGACATGGAATGACAGAACAAACTGCAAAAATTTCCAGGGCAAGTCAGAGAAACCGAAGCAATTAAAGGGGAAAAAAACCACCTCAGATAAGAAAGTTCAATCCCACAGCAGCCCGTGCTCTCTCAGACAGGGCTGCACATACTTTGCTTCATGTACCCATGTACTGCTGATGACAGAAGGTGGGATGTAAGCTTGTCCTGCCAGGTATCACATGGCAAAACCTTCCCTGTTCCACATGAAAGCCTGTACAACCAACTCCTGTATATCCTGACAGACTGCCGTGGAGAGACTTCACTGATTTGAACAAGAACACTTCCATCACTCTGGGGCTTCTGAGGCTGGACTGTCCCTCAGACTGTTGGTGTTCCAACTCCTATCAGCTGGAAACCCTACTGAGCAGAAAGAAACTCTTGGACATGTTCCTGCCACATCCCTTGCCACATAGCCTGATGACAGGATCAGAAACAAGTTACTTCTGATTGTATTGCAGTGTCACTGGAAGGTCTGATCTGAATTACATGGAACAATAGTGATACTTGGCAACTCAACAAATGTACATGCACCAGGTTTTCCTAAGCCTCTGGCTCAGAAAAGGACCAGAGAAACCCACTGAGCATAAACAAAATGCACTGGGACAACAAAGCTCAGGACAGAGACAGAAGTGGTTTTACTGCTCCTCCACTCGCCCTATGCAGCTGCAGCACAAGGCAGCGGCTTTCGATTCCTCTTTGCCCTCCAACTCATTGGCTGAATCTTTCCAGCCACCATCCATTATGCCTCTTGTGTCAGTAGACATGCCTGAGGGTGCAGGGACACTGCTGAGGACCATGCACCCTTCCCTGCTACCACATACATACCACATACATTGGCCAAGCTCCCACCAGGGCCAATGCTGCCATCGCAAACAGCACCTACATAGATGATAAGAATAACCACCCCAAAACAGCCATTCTCTCAACATCAGTTAGAGACACAGGGCATGAGTGATGCCTAAGACTTCTCCAGTTCAGCAATATGCTATCCACTCCTGATAACATAACAGTGCCTACAGCTTCTGCCTGGCTCTTCTCCTTACGAAAGAGGACCAGGAGCTGGGATGAGCTCTCTAGAAAGCAAGTACAGGCGGAGAGCACAGCTTAGTCAGGCCAATTCAGTGAGCTGAGGGTTTGTTAAAGTGCTGAGAAAGCATCGCAACAGTTCATTTGTAAAGCAAAGACTGAAGGTGTCCTGCAGAAAACTGACTTGTTTCTTCATTAAGCCTTCGGGGTTTTAGAGGCTGAGGAAAATTTGTGCATGGGAATTCACACAAAAAATCTTCTCCTGCAGATTCTTAAGTCTATAACCCATTTTTCTACATGTCTAAAATGTCCACGAAACACAGGGCAGCTGAATGACTGGTGCTCAAACAAACTGCTGTGAAGTCTGACAGAAACACAACTTCAATCTGGAGAAGACTCTGGGGAGACCTTAGAGCAGCTTCCTGTGCCTAAAGGGGCTGACAAGAAACCTGGAGAGGGGTTCTGACAAAAGCCTGTAGGAACAGGACAAAGGGAATGGCTTTAAACTCACAGAAGAGAGATTCAGGTGAGATCTAAGAAAGAAGTTGTTCCCTGTGAGGGTGTTGAGGCCCTGGCCCAGAGAAGCTGTGGCTGCTCCATCCCTGGCAGTGTTCAAGGCTATGTTGGATGGGGCTTGGAGGAACCTGGTCTGGTGGAAGGTGTCCCTGCTCATGGCAGTGGGTTGGAACTGGATGAGCTTTGAGGTCTCTTCCAACCCATATGATTCTGTGATTTCTGACCAGTAGAGAGTGAAATCTTGGAGGCTATACAGCCCACTATGAGAACCTACACCTAATTCAAAATTTGGATACTGTGATTTACTAGCCTAAAGAGAAGATACACTAACCTACATAAAGGAAAAAGTACTATTTTTTGCTTCATGTCTGCAGATTCCTTGGTAAATTGCATAATGTGATACTTGGGGAATAGCTTCCTCATGAGTCACGAGCAGAAGTAGGAATCAGCTGTATTTAGAAAAGCTGATATTTCTACCCAATCTTTAGCAGGAAGAAACAAAATGACATAACCCAAACAGAAATCTTTTTTTAAATCACTTTTGGCAGCTGTTAGGGTCACATGGGATCAGGCTCCGGGTGTTAAGGAAGCTGAGAGCCACCACCACAGCAGAGCGCAAAGAGTAAAATGAGGTCATGCCCCTGCAAACTGGTGCTTCTCTGCCTCTAGATGCCCAAGGTGTTCCTTTGTACTAAAAGACAGAGCACAAACTTTCAGCTATAGAATACAGTTAATTATATATACAGTTTTTTATTTCTTATTCCTGTTTTCCCAAGTATGGGCCATTGGCACTGAACACAAAGCAGAAATTTAATTACTCTACCTATTTTCCTTCGCTATCCTATTTAACAAGGATTTAGGGCGACACCCTATTTTAACCTTATTAAAATCTTCTAATCTGTTTTCAGGAAATGACATTTTGCCAAACATAGTTACTTTGCACTTTGAACACGAATCTTGTCAAACAAAATTCTGACTCCCTGGGAGCCCCAAGGGACCCACTGGTATGTGTCTGCTGCATTAAGAATGCAAGTCAAGCCAATTGCTGGCTAATGGAGTAAGATTATTGATAATCTTACCCAGTTTGTTTTCCCCTTTTCCCTTGAAGTTCACTTTAGCACTTGTTTTTCTCTTTCCCCTTCTTAATGCAGCAAACTTTGGTCGGGTTTTGCTAGAGAAGAGACCTGCTACTGCAATGGCTCGCACAAACAGTAGCAGTTACAAAAGCTAAACAAGATCTGCTCTTTCATGAGGACTCTGATTAGACAGGACACACCACCGACACGTAAGAAATTCCACGAAGATCCCATTCTGACAGCCATTTTCATTGCCAGAAGCCATGAAAGTCCAGGCAGCTATATACTGGAGCCAAATGCCTTTTAATTATTTGTACCCGCCTGCAAAGCCAGGTGTAGGCACTCCAACTGTGGTTCCACTCCAGTCAACCGAAGCTTCGCAGCTGATCACGGAAATACAACTAAGTTATGAACGTTTATTTCCAGACACCATAAGGACAGACTGTAACAGTAAACCCAAGCTCAGGTACAGCCCTTGGTGTACAAAGGAGGCATACACAGATTGTCTTTTCACATTCACCAAGTGCATTGCAACAAACCACTTTCAAGTTGTCCTGCAAAACATATGGGTGATAAAAGCAACTGTAATGAGGTATTTAAATTTGAAGTCTGAGGATTATTTAAAACAACACAGAGCCCAAGGAGCCTTGCTGGTATCTTTTACAAGTGCTGTATCCAAAAAAAGCTTTGTTTTATCATCAATCTCAAACGACAACACCCATTTCACTTCAAGGCTGAAGAAAAGGCATCTGCCTTGCCTCTGATCAGCACAGAGGGACCCCAGCCAGAAAAAACCCAGTCTGAGCCCAAAAAAACCAAGCATCTGCTGCAGCCACTGCTGAAACAACTGCAACTTACCTGCAAGGGGAACCGCACAAAGCTGCTCCTTGAACATCGCTGCTGCTTCAGCTCCGCAGTCAATCCTGCTACTGGTTTCCTCTGCCTCCAGCTCAGGCGCAGAGGTGCAGGTGAAAAAGTGCGGTGGTTCTTTTGAAACCTCTCCCCCGGTGGTGCTGACTGGTGCCATGTAATGCCCATGTGGGTCTACAAATGCTCAAAGGTTTCCATCCTTTCTAAAATCAAAGTGTCAGTTTTGCTGCTGTCAGAGCACTTTATTTTTGTACATATAAGGAAGTGGCTGTTGATGTTATCTGAATGTACTTCCTGTTTTATATGTATATGAGCAAAAATAATGTCACGTTAAGCTAAAGTGCAGACTCAAAGAGCTCAAGTCAAAGCCTTGAAGCAAAATAACATGCATGCAGCTCATCTGTTCGCTGTCTACCCCAGTCTGCATTCATTTGGCTGATCTTTATTGCAATTCCATACTCTCACAATAAAACTATCATCCCAAATCCCTGCAAAAACAGCAACTGTGCCCTGCACTAGCACTTCTTTCTACCAAGACTCCCAGGATCAGTTGATCTAACAAGGGGCTTGTGTAAGTGCTGACAGACCAAACTCAAACATCGCATTGGTAAAAACATGGCTGGAGTCAAGCAATGCCAGGAGGCAATTTGGGCTGAAATTGGGATATTAAGTGACTAGATATCGATTTTTTTTCTTTAAACAAGGAAGGATGATTTTCTGTGGTTTTTGTTGCACAAGCAGTCCAGGAAGCAGCCGTGTAGGAGTACACATTCCAGAGTTGATGCTACACAGCCTAGCACTGAAGGACTCTCTCTAATTGGATTTTAATGACTTTCTGGCTATTTTCAAAAGGAAACAAATGTACCAACAAAAAAAAAAAATAATTTTGAAGTAGAAACTATTCTACTTTTTGGGACCTTAACAGGCTTGAGAGCTGAACCTCATTGAGTTCAACAAGGCCAGCAGATAGAGCAAGAGTATTCTCCCCCTGTGCTCCACTCTGGTGAGATCTTCCCTTCAGTCCTGCATCCAGCTCTGGGGCCCCAACATAAGAAAGACATGGAGCTGTTGGAGTGAGTCCAGAGGAGGCAATGAAGATGCTCCAAGGGCTGGAGCACCTCTGCTACAGAGACAGGCTGAGAGAGCTGGGCTTGTTCAGCCTCATGAAGAAAAGGCTCCACAGAGACCTTAAAGCAGCTTTCAGGATCTAAAGGGGCTGACAAGACTGACAGAATCATAGAACAGTTAGTGTTGGAAAGGACTTTAAGATCATCCAGTTCCAACCCTCCTGCCACGGGCAGGGACATCTCACACTAAACCATGTCACCCAACATGGTCTGTCCAACTCGGCCTTGAACACTGCCAGGGATGAAGCATTCACAAATGAATGAAAGCTGGAAAGGGGCTTTTGACAAAAGCCTGTAGGGATAGGACAAGGAGGAATGGCTTTAAATGGAGGAGACCAAGATGAGATCTTAGGAAGATCTTAGGAAGGTGGTGAGGCCCTGGCACAGAGAACCTGTGAATGCCCTATCTCTGGAATGCTTCAAAGTACTGCAGCTTAACAGGCATGTAAGTGGCAGCAAGTCTGAAGTACCTAGCTTTAAAGAAAAATAAACAAACTGCTACCTTCTTGGATCCCAAACATATGTTCATCAGCAAGAAGCACTGGAGGAGTCCCCAGGGCTCTCTGATGTGCCTGGGAGCCTCCCAGCGAGCAGGGTGGCAGAGGTGGCACCTGGGGACAGTGGCACCCAAAATGGTGTGAAACTACTGCCCTTAATCCTCACTGCCACAGCCAGCAGAGGAGGATGAGACAGAAGAAAGGGAGAATAACAGAGAAAGGAAATATGCACTGCAAAGCAAAACCTCAAGAATTTGCCAGCACAGCAAAAAGCCCTTGGGGGAAGTCCCAGTGTGGTCGTTGCTTTCCTACAGTGGATGACTGACACAGCAGCATCAACCAACACCACACAGGGTAAAGGGATAATACATGGTACACTGCACAAGTCTGTGTTCTTGTTTTGCTGTAAGAGGGAGCTTATTATGACAGATAAGCAGTGCTCCTCAAATTGAGGCCACTTCCATGGCTTTGGGGGGCTCCTGCTTGCTGGAGGGGGGTCAACCTAGCCCAGCCAGTGCCTAATCCACAGCAGGAGGAACGTCTGGAACCAGCAGGACCTGCCTGTTTCTTAGTGAAATTCAGGTAATATCCCAAACCCAAAACCAAGCTCTGCATGTGTACAGTGCAAAACCTGCCACCCACAGGTTCAGAGAAGCAAAAGACTGTATTTTAGATAAGAGCATGCAAAGAAACATATGCCCATGCTCCTTGTCCTCCCCACTCCAAAGCAACATCCGAGTATCTTGTGTGACACAGCTGAAGGTCATATCAGAATCTTTGTGCACAGCTTTCAGTAGGACAGGGTATTGTCATCATCCTGTAATACCCCATAAAAACAAAAGGTTGCTCTTCTCTCATTGGAGTTGTAAGTACAATGTACTTGCTTGGACTTCAGTGTTACACAAATTCCTTAACAAACAACCCTCCAATATGAAAACCTTTTAAAGAGCAAAGTACCAGGGCACTTATTTATGCCTTTGAAAGTTCTTTTGCGTAATTTAGGTTGAGAAAATTATATTCCTGCATGAAGCTGCTGATTTCTAGCTGAAGGAGTTTGAGATTTGTTTTTTAGTTCTGGTTTGGTTTTGTTGTTGTTTTGTTTTTTTAAATAAACAAAACAAGGAAAGTTCTAAGGGTAAAACACAGGCCACTGGCAAAGACATCACTTATATAAATCAAAACAGATTTCTAGAGGAAGAGCTTATCACAGATCAAAGATGACTCAAGATTTAGAAGTAAACTGATCTGATTTAGGAAAAGAGTAAAGGAGTCTGCTTTAAGTCTTACAGATCTTGACAGCCTGCAGATAGATAATAACCAATTAATATAACACGAGGCAGATCCAGTGAGGCTGCCCCTTGGTGAGGGACCAGAGGGGTGTGCAAGGCAGTGTGCTACAACCCAAGCCAAGCAACCTATGCAATCTGCACAGAGACACAGTGTACAGGCATACAATAACAAGTTATTCTGCATAATGAAAGATTAAGCCAGATTGCAAAGAATGGCAAGAGGATCTCACAGACCTCCTGAAGAGGCACAAACCAGCAGGTATAACTCAGGAGATACAAGGCAACATGACAACCAGAAGAAAGAACAACTCAAACTCTGCTCTACTCCATTTGAGACCGCCCCTGCAGTCCTGCATCCAGCTCTGGGGCTCCAAAATAAGGAGGATGTGGAACTGTTGGAGCAAGTCCAGAGGAGGCCATGAAGAGAGCTCTAGGTGGGGTCTGAGCCACATAAGCCTCATGCACCCATACAGTGAGAGTACATTCTCATTCAGTGACTCCCCATTGCATACCTTCACACCAATGGAAGGGGTTTTGGCAGACCCTGGTTACTGCAAATCTTTAACCACTTCAGAAAACCTCTCATGCGCTTCCACACAGGTATCCTGTTGCACGGGAAATCAGTTTTAAATCATGTTTCATTTCAGCCAAGAAATTCTGTACATGACTCATGAGAAAAGGAAAAGACTGGATTGAAGGGTAAAGATACAGCACCAGGAGCTGCACCAGCAACTCTCCAGGAAGACCCAGAGCTGGAGCCTGTTACCTCTGCCAAAGTGAGGGCTTCCTCACATTTTATTATGGCTTTTTTTTACTAATTCAACTCAAGAGAATCTAAGCAGACAAGCAGATACCAGAGCAGAATTTTGACGGATGAAAGAACTCACTGGTCAAATGAGCAGCTGCTGAAACTAGAGGTGGGGAAGGTGAGAACTCAGTTTATTGCTAATACAGGGTGTAAACATTATAACAACTCATTGGCTGAGAGCTGCTGGTTTCCACTGTTCCTGGAGTGGCATGACAGCATGATGTGGCAGTATCTGACAAGATCCGTTGCCTCCTCCGGGTGGTAAAAGTATCGCGATACAACACAGAGTGAAATCCATTATTTCCTCTGCTTGGTACTTTACTTCTGCAGAAAAATCCAGAACCTAGGTATCCTAGAGCCATCACTGAATCTCCAACTTCGGTAATCACCAAGATACAGCAGTGGAGGAAAAAACAACAGTTTATCAGCTAAGTTATAAATGATTTCATGTTGAACAGTACTGAATATCTAAATATTGCTGGGTTTATGAGGGAAAGGAGTCCAAAAAAGATAGAAGAAAACAGCACAGCAGCTCCATCCCAAACTTTACAGGACACATCAGTCCACATACTTTAACCTCAGAGATTCTGCACTCATTCCTGCTCAGTGTTCCACCCAAAAGCATCAAAAGAGGCCAGAAGTAAGAGGTAGAATTTTCTTGGGAAAGCAGGTAGATGGCAGGGACAAGCTGGGAAATAAAGAGATTCCATGTTCCTGGGTGTGCAGCACACTGGTCTGTGCCTTGTAAGGCCTTAAACACTCTTTATTTACAGATATTTTCTCCCTTTTGGTGTCCATAACAGTAAATCAACACTTGGATCAATTCAGGAACACCAATGGTAATGGCAGATTTTAGGCTGTTAACTCGTAACAGCCCACCTTTATAAAGCAACAGATGAGATGGTTAAAATCCTCCAAGTCTTTTACAGACACGGACCATGTTAAAAAAACATCTCTCCTGAAAAGGAACATTACCTTTCCGTTTCCATCTGCTTTTCTTCCCATCTTTGTTACTGCACCCATCACTGCTGCTGCTGCTGTTCTCAGAACTCTGAGAGTCAGACTGGGCATCACTGCTTTCCTCTGAGCCATCTGAGAGCTCCTTCAGCCCATCTGGAACATCTTTCTGCAAATGGAAGAAACAGATACAGTTACCCACTCCACCATACACACCCTCCCAGTTAACAAAATTCTTAAAAGTAGCAGTTTTGTTTATTTACCCAGTACTGATTAAGGATTTTTTTACACTTCAGAGCAATGTCAGAACTGCTCAGCCACTGCCCTCAAACATGCACACTGTCTTCTGTGAACCGGTATGAAATACTTAACCCAGGCACACCTTTTACACCTTTCCCAGGTACACTCTTCCTTAACTCATTCCCATCCCCAATCCCTAATTCCAATATGATTCCACTTTATGAAAAATCCGGACAATTTCTGAACTTATGACAGAAAAACTAGCTGGACAGCTCAGTGCCGCACAGTCCCCATTACGGTCAGTAAGGTTTCTGCAGCCAGGTCCACAGCAGCCCCTGGCCTGCTGACACAGGTCCTTCCAAAACTGGGCCTGGCTGGTCTTTCTGTGTAGTGAGACATTTGCACTGGCACAGACGGTGGGCTCACCTGCAGGGTTTTGAGCTGGAAATGGCCAGCAGAGAGAACCAGCAGCATTCGCCCTGCCCACACCTAAACCCAGACTGCCCTCTAGTGATTCCTAGAGCCACAGAACCAGAGCACGGTTTGCTTTGGAAGGGACTTTAAAGCTCTACCTCCAATCACCCTGCCACAGGCAGGGACACCTTCCACCAGACCAGGTTGCTCCAAGCCCCATCCAACCTGGCCTTGAACGCTGCCAGGGATGGGGC